>JAPYZR010007629.1:0-19116 GCA_030522945.1 Trichopria nigra | reverse complement strand
CCTGAAATATAATCGTATAAATAATATTGGTAAAACCTTGGCCATATATTGGATGATGTTCTTTGGGCCTATATTAATTATATATTGCTCATATATTGGTAATGTATTGCCAATTGCAATAGCCAATATATTGTCAGTATATTGCCCATGTGTTGGATTTTTACGCGGGACGTTAGCCCTAGGATAATTAGAATACTGAAGGCACTTTATGGAAAAGCGACAATGTACATACAGACTCTAGTGACCTACTTTAGGGATCAAGGATTGAGGGGCGTGGATCTCACCCCGTCTTACGACCTCTTGATGTTGCTGTACGCGGACGACTTGACAGTGTTTGTGTACTCGCCCGCCGACCTTCAACGCAAATTAACCGCATTAGCCGGCTATATAGTGGCTGTAACGGACTAACGGTCAACACCGAAAAAACTCAAATTCTGGTGTTTAAGCGTTCTGGAAAGAAGAGTGCATTAGATTCAGGATACAAAGGCGACCATATGGAAACAGTATCGCACGTCATATATCTTATATAAAAATGTCAATAATTTGTAACTCCTTCTCCTTTTAATTGTCCTAAAAAGGACAACTAAATCCGACGAGTCGTCACTGCGTCGTCAAAGCGGCAGATTCGCTTTTAAGTTAGATTTCAATCGAGAAGTCATCTGCGTGATGAGCTGTCCGGCCCGCCTCTAGTTAAATCGGTGGGCGACTTCGTTGACGAGAGGCGCGTCCCTCTAGTGGTGGAAACTAGAACTGCGCCGGACGATCTCGAGCGTTGCGCGGTTGCGCGTATATAGTAGGCGCCGTTCTCCACTTCGACGCTTATCAGGGAATACTGGTTCGAGTCGGTTCGGTTGTGGATTTTTCTAATAATAATTTCTATTTCTAATACAAAATGGGTATATTTATAATATTTAATGTATATAATAAAAAAAATTTTTCACCTATGAAAAAGCCTTCAAAAGTAGATTCAAAGGCGTAATGCAATTTAATGTATATTGTTTACAGAAATATTTTATCCGTACTGACTTTTTCATCTATACAGTCGTTCCTTCGAACGTGTAAACGCTTGGCATGGGATGTCCCACACGCACACCTATATACAATGACAAATTGTTTAAGTTTATATTTTTCGAAGTGCGGCGTAAATTGCATGATAATGAAATCTATTTATCTTTAGTACCACAACGGCTTTAATACTGCAATTGCTAATACCATTACTACAGGTATCCTATACTATGTTTTAAATACCACAATCCGTACTGGTAAAAAATACGACATGTAATTATTGACACCTATTATTTAACTTTTTTTTTGTATTTTAGACCAATCTTTTTTCTCAGTTTAATGAACCTTTCAGAAGTCCAAATCCGATTCTCTATAGAAACCCACAAGTGATCAATTTCATGGAATTTGGTGAATATTATTGCGTGATTATGTAATTCGTTTAATTTGGCCCATCTGCAGGCAGAATAAAAAAGCGCACTTATCAAAAAGTAAGTTCTGCGTGCGTGTAAAACGGGTGAGCTTGCATTGAATGGGGCAAAAACTATCTCTAACTTTCCCTTTTCCATGTGGCCCTTCATCACTTGCGGGAGAAGTTAACGGTTATTGGGGAGTGGTTTTTGACAAAATCCTAAAACACGTCAACTAAAATATACAATATAACGATTGAAAATGTTTTTCTTAATTTTCTTCAGTTATTACCCGGATTTCCATAACAAAAAATATTGATAGAACATGTAATAATTTTTTGTTTTTTAATATATATAATATAAGTATCCAGTATTTGCCGAGATGTACGAACGAAATGATTTTCCTGGAAAACTTTAGGGGTGGTTTTCGCTCCTTAAAAGTGGATGTGCGCACAGCAAAAACGTGTCAATTAGTCCAGTAAGAAATTGTTAATAACAATTAACCTAAAACATTTATAAAAACATAACTGACAATAATTTCGAATTCAGGAAATATAACTTTATGAAGATCTGTTCCATTGTCCAATGGACATGTAATTGTACAAAACGGTCTATCCGCAGCACTTTGATTTTCAGGATTCAGCCTCCATTTTTGAAGCCGCCATCTTGAATATGGATTTCGGATTAGGTTCATTTTAAAGTTTAGGATGTGTATAATGATAATTTTGACTTTTTGGCGTTTTGACACATTTCAATCACTTATTGGGATCAAAACAAGCGTTCAACTCAAAAATAACACGGAAAAATATAGGTTTTTCATCATTAAATCCCCTGTAACTTTTTTATTTCGATTTTTTCGTCAATTTTAATAACGCCATTTGAAAAAGCACACAATTTTGCATAAGAAACGTCCTATTTGTTATTTATTTTCTGTAATGTTCATTAAAAGTACGACCGCTGAATTTTTGCATTTTTATTTTAACAACGAAATTGTTAATAACAATTAACCTACAACTTTTTACAAATTCTACCCGACATATTCGGATTCAGGTCAAAATCTATAAGAATCCATATATCTCTAGGCGACATTTCAGGTCACACAGAAGCACAGGCAGCATCTGGACTAAATGTATCAAAAAATTATCAAAATTAGTGAGGTTAGGTTGAGGTTGTTTCATTGCAAGTTTAACTGTGCTCATTTTCATCCATGATACGTCAATGAAAAAAAAAAGAAAGAAAAATCATTGGATGACCAGATGCTGAATCTACTTCCATCTTTTGCCCTATTTATGTCTACGTCCATTGTACGTCCATGGTACCCGGCCTGGACGTACAATGGACGCACTTGTGCTGTAATGTGCTAACCTTCACGGTTCTTTCGAGCCTCTCATTGTAGCGTGAGAAGGAAACTGTGTAATTCTTCGCCCAACTATTGCAGGTCTTTGGATACTTCTAAGAGCGGCCCATTCCACCAATTGCTGACATAATTGAAAATATTAATCAACTGATAATACTCGTGTAGAATTTTCATTAGCGTAGAGACGCGCCCCTAAAATTAACGTATATACATACACGAACAGTGGTATGTGCGAAACAATCTTAAGTGATCCGTCGCACGTATATATATATATATATATATATTTCTTTTTTTTTTCACCGTGAGAGAGTAGAACGGTTGTGGTAATATTGCAGAATTCGTATAATGACAAGGGTTCAGTGTAATACGCAGCGATCGAGACAACATCGTGTGTGAAAAGAATCAAAGGAGATTCCGTGAATGCGTGTCGAATGATGGGTACGAACAACCGATATAATTCATTGCAAATGCATCGCAGCGCTTTGTTCAAGAGCCAAAGAAATTTCCCGCAATTATGGAAATAAGGTATACGAGAGAAATTACAGGATATATATTTCAAAAAAAAAAAGGAAAATGGAAAAGAAAACAAAACCTTCATTCACGAATAATACATTCGCCGAGCTTTACATCAGAAAAGAAATTGAAGCACGTATTACTAATAATACTTGTGACGCATTCTGAATTCAAGTAATAACGTCGTGTTAATTTGTCCATTAATTAATATCATTAGTCTTGCTAATTTGCAAGGCGAATCCGATGTTTGTTTGATAAGTGGGTGTGTGCAGATTTCTTCCTCTGAATTTATCGAGAAATATATATGTATGTAAAGAAACGATATTGGATCCGCCATTTTGAATTTCGAGAATCTCGAAATCAAATTTGAATTCAGCGTCCTGTACGTATAAATAGACGCTTTCGCCAAAATTGGTTGGAATATAAGAGAAGAATTAAACATTTTCAAGTAAAAAATCACCATTTTTTAAGTAATAACGATTTTTATGATAAAAACGAAAAAACAAAGTTTTCTGGCAATTTCAATGTGAAAAAAATCATGATAAATACGTTTTCTAAAAATTTCCATGTTTTTAAAAGATAAAAAAAGCCGCCATATTTAATTTTCTGTAAGAGCAATTTCAGTTTTGTTTTTGTATTTGTTTAAAAATTCCCACTCCTTCATTATAGTAATAATAAGGCTTGAAAATCAATAAAAAAAAATCGCAGTCCTTCGTCGTTAATGTGGTGTCATCCGTTTCCCGGGCCTGTCAAAGGGTCATTGGTTGTCTTGAAAAATTATTATTTAAGAAATAAAAGAAATATAGTATCGTCAGTGTAAGTAAATATGCTGATGGTGATACACCCAACCTCATTCCAAGGTTTAGTACGCGGTACTTTATATACGAGCATTCTCTCTTAAATTCCTGTATTTTTCAGCATTTTTGAAGCGGACACTTGCGCAATTGTCTTCGACAATCAACGGAATTAGAGAACGTCTCAATTGTCTTCAACGATTATCTCAACTATACTTGTCACGAGAGGCATTATGAGGTTTCGTCTGAATGAATTTTCTTTCTAAATGCACTGAATTTTCTTTCTAATTGCAGCAAGTCGGCTTCGCGAATTAGCGCCAAAAAAGTGCGACGCGCATTTCGTCACAATTATGGCAATCACTAGCATGCGACACGTACTATTAGCGAGTTTCTTATTCAAATAAAAGAAACACGAGACGCTGGGGGAAAACGCCAATGTTCGCGCGACTCGAGAGAATAAACGAAAAGGGCGACGTTTACGTCAGCGACGAGCACTGAAATTAGTAATGCGCCTATGCAGCAGCGTTATCTCCTAGTCCTTGGGTGTTTATGGCAGTGAGCAGAGAGCGTAAAGTGCAGAAAGATGAGCGGTGCGCTGACGGAAGTAAAGTCTAAAATGGAGCAGCAGAGGCTGTAAGCAAAATTCGTAGCTGACGACGAATTTGAAGTCGAGCACTAGAGGGGGAGGGCACGCGGGAAAAAGGGGGCGAGGGGGGTGGTTTGTATGGCTTGGGGGGAGGCCGCGGGGGTGCCCAGGACACGAGTTTTTTTTTTTTTTTTTTTTTTTTTTTTCTTCACCAAGCGGCATAAAAGGCACGCATAATTTAATATCTTTGCTCAGTCGAATTCGACGATTGACTTAAAGATGTTTTATTAACGCAAGACCTGATGTGCTGTTTCTTCATGCAGTTCATTAATTATACAAATTTTCATTAAAAATTCATTATGTATATTATATATAATTTCATTTAAAATAATTGTTAATTATAACAAAAAGAAAATACGAAGAAACGCGTATATAGCGATAATTGTAGTACGATTTGAGTGACCGAATGGATTAAACTATATTGTAATGATGTCAATAGGGATGCAGAGCGATGAATGCATTTCGTTAAAAAAAAAAAAAAATCCGTTTTCAGATTTTGTAAAGTATTGACGCGATATTCATGACGTTCAGAGGTATTCCAATGCCATAAACCATAATAAAATTCAAACAATTAAAACTAAAACACACAAACACTCGTCATGCATAACTCTTGCACTGAAAATTTTACAAATCTTGGCATGTTCTCTTGGAAAGCTATTCTTGGCCAACAAAGAATGCAGCTACTGCTATGAATGCTAAAATGTAGTGTCAATCAATCTTCATGAAGAAAATGTGTAGGGAAAAAATTGATCAGATATAATTATATCTGGATCATATTTGATTATATCTGGATCATATATGTTCCAGATATAACGATATATAATTATATATTGATTTTGACCTGATATAAGTATATTAAATATCGTTATATATCAATTACATATGCACGGAAAAAACGACTTGGTTGCAATAACCAATTTATTATTGGTTGGAGATTTCTTAGTTGACACAACCACCAATTACTTGGTTAGTAGATCAAATGTAAAAAAATCCATTTAGTTCAATCTACCATTTGTAATTAGTTGGAAAACAAGAGCATCCTAACTGACATAATTAGGTGAACTAAACAATTTATTTGTTGTTCCAACTATCAGTTATGTATTAAAAGTAGTATACGCAATGAATTACATTGTTGACTGAACTAGTCGAACCCAACTAAGTGAAAATACTTACTCCAACCAATTTCTCGTCTAGCGCTCAGAGCACTAAGAGAGTTGGTCGTTTTTTCCGTGTGACCACATCTGGAACATATATGATCCAGATGATATAACCATATATATGATTCAGATATTATATCTGATCCACTTTTTCCCGGGTACATTCGGTTCTTAAAGTGTATAAAAATATATTGTCGAAGGAGGCGACGTCAGAAGCAAGTACTATAGGATGTTTAGATCCACTTTTATATAGTATACATCCGACTGCATTGTTTCCCTATATAAGGAGGGTCATGCACGAAAGTCGACTTTCCTTACTGAATGGAACTACAAATTGGTGTACCCGTGTGGTGTACTTTTCAATCGTCTGACACCACTTTATCGCACACTAGTCGTGCAACCAGTTATTTGTTGTTACTATTTTTTGAAATGTCCTTTCATGGATCAATTGCAGAAACTGAATTGGCAATTATGTCGACTAAACCAAAGTGTTTTCCTCAACTTTAACATTGGGTATAGAGGGTATACCCAACAGGTTGGTCAAAAATTGACAAGTTCAACTGGCCAATGTCCCAGAGCGCGCTTCATCGCCGATTTCAAGAGCGAGAGTGAGAAAGGATTATATATAGATATAGATATATACGTAGCGTGTCTGCAAACGGCGTGGTAAGTGTGCCGCGGCGGCTTCTGCACGTCCTTTCCTTACCCCCACGTGAGTGATATGGGGCCTTGTACAAAGCAAAAGTGTTCTGCTTCAGGTGCCGAGACAACCGAGCGACTTTCATGGAAGTCAGTCGTTTAGTTTCCGTGTGGACGTCAGTTCGTAAAGTTCCCTTACAACCGGTTCCCCAACTGGTTCACGTGTGTAAGAGTGCATCATGCCGGCCGCCGCCGCCGCCGCCGCCGCACGCCTCGCGCTCGCTGCGATCGTTATGCTGGGTGAGTATAATATATACAGTGATCCTCCATTCATCGCGTCGCGAAATATCAACCGGAATTGGTGATTCTTCGATTAAAAGTGCATTCATCACGTGAGAAAAGGAGAAATCAGTGAAAACAACGACGTGAAATCGATGTTTGGATAACTGTTCGTCGAAATATCCTGATCCCATCAAACGAGCACAATGTTAAGCTCTATATCTGCGGAAAGTGGATTCAATTTAGATCCATATCCGTCGAGTATTACGAGTATATATAGTCGGAATTTATTTGACCAAAGTCCATTCGATTAATGCTCACAAGACGTTTTATCAACACCTTTAAGAATATCTTATCGATGTCTGATGGAAGTATCGAGTGATCTTTATGGACGTCTATAACGTTTTACGGACTTTTGATTTACATGTAGAAATGAAATGAATGCACGGAAAAAAAAAAGTATTGTTGGGACAACCATACTATAGTTGACGCAACCATGCTCCTGGTTGACACGACCATTTCTATCGTTGGTCCAGTCATAGTATGGTTAGGTTGCTCCAACAATACTTTGTTTTCTGTGTGTTAATTGCGGTAACCGTCACTGTCCAATGTGTCATGTTATGCCTTTGAAATACATGTACATTAGCTACCACCATTTGACGTTTGCGATGTCATGGCAAAGTGTTCCATGGGATTCTAGAAAGTGTTTTCCTTACAAATGGAGTATAGTACCTAATAAACCCTCCTCAGGTTTGTTTCTCCCCTCTAGTTCCTTGGTTTTGAAAGAACCAATGAAGCTGAACCCACAGCCTGCTTGAATGTAGTACTGCTTTATCCATCTCATCTAGTCATGTCATCCAAAGGATCGACTGTTCCTAATTATAATCACAGCATATAATCTCCTTCGCATTATTCTGAGCCTTTTTCACGTACCTGGTCATCACCTGTAATGTGTATAAGACCGATCCGATGAGATTTCGCTGTTGGTTGTACCGTTTACATATTTATTGTATATTTACAGTTATTTACAAGTTATTCACTTTATATCGCATTGGATCATGTATAGAACAGTTTTAAAATGCCCGTTTAATATTTTCTTTCTCTACGTCATTACTATGATAAATTGAGGTTTAAATGGATTACGATGCGTTGTTTTGAATGGTTCTCACGATAGATTGCGACGGTAGGATCATTGGAGTGTCAATTTTTTTTCTTCGTTTACAGAACTTGTTCAGTTTATTTGAAGAACGCAGTCCTAGATATTCAATTCGAAATTACGAAACAAGTACTCAAGGGATATAAGAAAAAAAAGAACGAACCAATGGCTCGATTTATTCTTCTACATTCACTATTAGCATTAATGGTAAATACAGACTCAGAGAAGCTTCAGAAGTACAGCGCACAAGTTTACACCTATTCATTTTATGGTATGCTCGTTTACTGATTGCCTCGAGTTATTTCTATGGCGACATATACAACATTTGGAAAGAACTTTATCGATTATGTCCGAAACAAAAACCAAATCATCTGTTTTTTCACACACTGTAAAATAAAATTTCGTTTCCCTACCTAGCATGCGTGAAATGTGTATTTCCTACACTGTTTTTGATGGCGGCATTTCCTGCACTCGTAACGAAATGTATTATATTTTATCACAGGAAATTGTTGTTTTTATCATAATTTTCTTGTACAAGAGGAAGTGAATATTGACAAACAATAGCGCAGTTTATATCGTGACCTCATGTAGGGTTCGTACAAGAGTTAGAAAAGATCCCATGCTACTTTAGTATATGTGCAATATTTTACATGTCGAAAGTACAGTTATGAACAAGTATATACTTTTCAATCCATCCATGTATTAAATTCAACACTTAGTACTGCGGTTCATCGATATTAATTAGTAGTTACATACTATATAATATTAGTAATCATTTTATTTTATTTTATTTTTGTAACTTCACATTTCGTCAACTGCCTATAAATATAGGCAATTCAACTTTTGGTAGACGTACTATAAGAGTATACTTATATCGACCTAAAATGTATAAATGTACATCATCATTATGTACTAAATTACTTGCAATAATAATTTTGTAGTAAACTATCATAATTATTTGTTTTTACATAGCTATCAATGTATCATTACAGGGGTTTGGTTACAGAGCCCCTTATACATTTAACATTAATTTTATTTTGCAGAGGCTCTGTACAACTTGCTTGCCTCAACAGTGCTTTATTTTTCACACAGTAATAAAATTCACTTGGAATTGTTGGAATTTAAATGTTAAAAAAGTAAAGGAAAAATAAAAAAAAAACGTTCCGCGAGCATTGCAGGTTTGCATGTTCAGAGTTTGGCCGATATTCAAATTCAAATTTAACTTGTCAAAAAACCATATGTACCGACAAAAATAAATAACAAATCCGAGGGAAAAGTTTGGAAATTTAAATCAAAATTTACTATTTTTAACGTTTTATTTTAAAACGAAAAAAAATCTAATATTTGATTGCAAGCATGAAGTAGTTCTTCAGGTGGATTATTTTGTCCATATAATAACTACAGTTTTTCACTAAGGAATTATAATATACAATGCCTGTACATTTTATTGAATGAACCTTTTTTTTTTTTTTTTTTTTTTTTTTTTTTTTTTCATTAACGTCAAAATTGATTCAAATTTGTCATTTTAATATCCTTGAAGCATTATGTACAACGATATGCTGTTAGAAAGTAGTAGCTAGTCATTCGTCAATTTCAGTTTTATGACTTTTAACACAGTAATATAACAACTATATTCATTTTCGTAAATTAAATTAAGAAAAGTAAATGTCAATTAAGTGTAATGTAGTTAAGTAATTCGATTATAGTCAAATAGCACAGGTTGTGATACTTTCATTAATGTATACGCAGTACGGTATATCATTCATATTAAATAGGACTAATTTTAATGTCCCCACCGAGTCTGTGAGCACGAAATCACTTTATATATATTAATTAATGAAAAGTAATAACTCTTAATTTCTTATTACAACAGATCTTTTAATATGGGACATATTTGTTATATTTAAAGAATAACTCATAACAAGAAAGCGCGTGAATATCCAAGGAAGATGTCCCTTATATTATATGCATTTACGTGTGGGTCTTCTCTTATGTAGACATCTGGTTTCAACCGATTTATCGGGTGTGATAACTCCTCATCCTCGAATTTTGTATGTTTCTGCTAGTTTCTTACTCTCTAAATTTCATGGAGTGAAATTCTATTCTTAAAGAGTGAAGATTGAGCTATTCTTCGAACGAGTGAATTTTCAATCCTTCAGAGTGACGTTTCATACTTTTTGGAGTGAAATTTCACTCTACATTGGAAAGATTCGAAGAGTTTTACGCTCCTTTACAAGAGTAGCTCAATTATCACTCTTTGAATATTTGCAGAATACTTGAATGAGTTATTTTTCTGTATTTTTTAACGAAATATTATTACGGATGAAAACATGTTTTCATCGAAAATTGTTTTTAAAAATTAAAGTACATTTTTCACGTGTATTTATATATTAGAAAAATAAAATTGTTGCTCATAAAAATCATTAAATACTCTACAAAATCCATGTCGTTTTATTTTACACAAAAATAACGATGTAATCAATATTTTATTTTTATAATAAAAAAAATAAAATATGCTCTAAAATTGGGACAAACTGAAATTTTTGTGGAATTAATCGTAAAAGAGGTTATATGGGCAAGTCTCCTTAAGCAAATGTATGTAATATTAAAATGACATTTTTGAAATCTTGTCAAAAAAATATTTATTATTAATTTATATCAACTCATCATTGAATAGCAATACAATGTTTTATACAATTTATAAGACATATATATATATTGTCTTGATTAAATAAATAAATAAATAATAAATATGAAAGCAAGCTAGTAAACTACCTGTTTCAATGCGAATGGAAACTGGCTCATTTGAATATCAAGCCAAGACTCTAAACGGGGTGAACGTCATTGTGAGTAAATATCCTTGATGTGGATTACACGATTCACAACGTCATAGTGCGATTTCGCAAAAATTAACCACACATTGCCATTAGTTTTCTCATAGGCGTCAAGTGCACAGGAAAGGCCACTTTACCGTAACACGGGTAAATATGAGATATCCGCGAGTATTGTAATTTCACGGGATCGTGCACATTGAAATATAATTAATTTCTACAAAATACTATAGCCCAATGATTAACAAGGTGCGAAAAATTAAAAGTAGCAGATTACCGTACGCTTATTTCACTTTCAACGTTCTTTGCCATGTAGCCGCGTTGTGCCGATGCAATAAATTTACTATAAACTTTCACAAAATGGGGAAAATCTTAGCGTACGATTGAAATACTTTTCACATGATTACTTAACGAACCTATGATCTTTAATAAGTAAATCAAGATTTCATCGATAATACGTTTCGTTTTTTTCCTTTTTGGCATAACTTGCAATATGCTTAATGTATGAAAAGTATAATCTTTTACTTTTCTCGTTCTTCCTCTTAAATGAAGCCAAAAAATTATTATTTAAATGGAACATGATATTTCCAAAAACATTTCACTGTTATATTCCTATATTAGAAATATTCTGAAATTTCATTAACTTTCAAGGTACATTTATGGGTGTAAATTGACAAGACTGTGACTTTGTCTATCATATACGTAAGGTAAACGTCCCAATAGCCGAAAGTTTAAAAATGGAATTGTCCGAATACCCGAACTGGCTGAATGAAACTTTCAAAAACATGGAATTATATTCATTCCAGAATGTATAAAGGTATGATTTTTAATTATACTTTTTAGATTTCCACTACAATTAAAATTTCGCTTATGAATAGTTAAGAACCTATTTTTGTTCTTTACTGGAAACACCAGGGCATGTTCAGTTACTAGGGCATTTACCTAAACGAATTCATGAAGTACAGGACTAACTATTCGGTCCAATAATGTTTACTGCTATCTTACTAAATCGGAATGGTTGCAGAAGCGATAATTGTAAAATTACCACCAGAGGTGCAGCAATACGAACCAAAGTCCATATTTATCAATACAAGTGTCTACTGAGAGGTACAATACACTTGGTCCTGATAGATTTGGTTTCACATTGCAACTTTCTACAATTATAATTGTAAAGAGATAACGAGAAAATTAACACATCAACGTTAATAACATTCCGTCGTGTATACTGACGAATGATTTCTAAAATTCCAACTTTAATGATTACTAATTAACAATGCCAGTTCTCAATGCTACTGATCAAGTTGAATGCCGACATATGAAAAACAACAGTGCGCATTGCTAATCCGGCATTAGTTTATATTTCTGTATAGTGCTTGAAATTTTCACGAGGACCCAGAGAGAATAGCTAGACGGAAGTTTTTGAGGAAGAAAATCAGAGTGTTACTCACTTGTTAGAATACAGATCCGAATGCCATCCGGCGGGATGCTCGGTGTGAACCAGTTGACCACAGTCGACTCTCGTCGGCAAGGAGAACACCAGGGGAAATCAAGCGTCCACTGCTTTTATTTGCATAAAATGATGGAACTGTCATGTCACGTTCGACCCTGCTGAGTCTTCGCACTATTCCGGGTTGCTTGTGTCATATTCAGTAGCAGATACTCCAGAAACCGACATTTCCTTAGTTCGTAATGTCTGTCGCGCAACATTATTTTTTACCTCCGCGCAAGAGCAATAACGTGTCATGGAAACAATGTAAACCTTATTATTTATCAAACCGTGAAAGATCTCACTACTATAAAATATTTTCGACCAAGGGGGCGTGAAATAAAAATAGTCTGGAAATTAAAAAACGCAAATTTTGACGAATCAAACGTAATATTTGTTTAATTTTGTTTCTTTTTCCTCAGTTATGCGATTAAATTGCATAAAACATACGTTACTAAATTGACACATGTATAGGTGCGGTCATCTTACTCCACCTGAATCGAAAAATATTGTATGCAACACGGGCGTGGTATTTACGCCCTTGGTGCATAAAATACTATTATTATTCAATCCATGATACTTTTGTTGTAACAACAACAAAAATTGTTCATTCATTCATTGTTCATTCATTTTATTGTTATTAGACGAAGCTGACTAGTGGACCAATTAGATGAACAATTATTATTTCTCACACCGAATATAGAAAAATAAAGGATTAAAATTAAATCCATAATATGTAGATTATAAGATAATACGTATTTCAGCCCTTATTTATTTCATACGAGAGGGACGTTTCATCTATTTTTACTTTTAATTTGTTGAGATAGGAATGGATTTCGCAGATGACGTAGTCTGTTCCTATACGGTTCCAACCATTAAAAGTCAAAATTAAAATTTACTAAAAATTTACTATTGATTAAAAATCATCTAAGCAACTAAAATTAATCTGTTATTATTGTTTAAATAAAAACATATTTAGCACGCTAATAACCTCTCTTCAATTTATATAAAAGAACTTCATTTTAAAATTTACCAACGATAAAATTTAAACGATTATCGATTTGCCACCATAAATATAATTCTTTTATAATAGAGGAACGCTGCTTCAATACGTTCTAACTATATTATATGCTTAAATTGATAGATTAAAAATCCATTTTAACTGCGCAGAAAGAACAAATTTTCAACATTTTAATTTTCTATTCCTAAAAGTTATCTTTTTCACTTGTCCTCGTGAAATATAAAGGAATATAAATATAAAGTAAATGTTCTAGATAGAAAAAATAAATAACAATAAATATTACTTAATAATGTACGATATGCATGCAGTAAAGGTTATTTGTAAGTAAAAGAAAAATTCTTTACAAATGTTGATTAAAACAATTGTGCGTAAGTTTCGATAATTATTTTGTCTGCGTCAATGCATAACAGCATTTAAAATTCTACTTTTTGTTTTTGCACCAGTCACAATAGTCGAATAAAACGCGCGCGGACTGAAGAAAAAAAAAACCAACGTTGACATATCTGCAATGAATTTCGATAAAATCTTTAACAAACGCAAAGTTCGCAAAATTTACTTAAAGCAATTTAGCAAACCCGAGCAATTGTGTGATGATCCTAATAACAAAAGAAAATATAAGCGGTGTCCCACGTTTCAACGAGACGCACAATGACATTAATCCTCTGCACGATTCACCGACGAGGGTTTATTTCACAAGTAATTATTACAAAAGTTAGGATTAATTCCAGCGCGACCGTGGATTGTTTGCTTTTCCGGCGGGACACGATTTTCAGATTGGATTTAGTTAAAACAATGAGTACTGCGACTGAAAGTGGCCCACATGTATATTGAAATTAAGACATACCTATGCTTTCATTAATTAAAAATTATATCGTTACATTCGCGTAACAAAGAATATGACATTTTTTTTTTCAAGTTTAGTCGCGGAACGAGATTAATTTTTAATAGCGTTATATACAGCGTAACAACCCACCAGGCTGGACAAAACACTTGGAAAGTTTATTATTGTTTTATTATTTTTATTTTTTTAACGAAAAGTTTCTTTTGTAAATAAAATTCAGTTTCATACTGAAAGCTCGTCTGTGATATCCGTGGAATTAAATTTTACTACCGGGAGATGATAAATGTTTTATCGCAACCTTATACATTTCAATTTAAACAGACAGATATAAATAGATTTTTAATAGACAATTGTCGGTATTCGTTTTCATTATTTTTTATTTTTTTTTATTTGTCGTTTAATTCGTAGACATTTTATCCGTTTACTTTCTGGTTTATTAACAGAAGATTTGATGCTTTACTCATTTTTTTTTATTCTTCGAAATCGATTAAAATATAGTTTAATTTCAAAGTATATATTAGTTGCTGGCGTACACAAGATTCAGAATATCTAACATTTGAAGGAACGATCATTCTGGCCAATATTTTGAAACACATATATGTGTTCTTTTAATCATATAAGCATTTCCATACACAAATTTCTTATCAGGTTCGTAGCCTGCGATAGTTAAAGATTCTAAACGCGGTATTTCGCGATTGCTCAGAAATATGAGGTCAGCAAAAGTGCTGTTCAGAAACTGTACAAGAAGTTTTTGAGTACCGGAAAAGTGGCTATAATCAGTCGGGAAGGGGCGGAACGCGAAGCACAATTTAGCATGACGATGCAAACATTTTACGAATGGCGAAGAAGAAATATCTTCCAAGTGCAACTATCAATAATCTTCGTGAATCACTCCAGCTGTCCATTTCCGGCCGGGCGGTGCGCAGGAGACAGCCAGAAGCAGATCTATAAAGCCGTTTTGCATAAAATCGCCCCTTTATTAATGAAAGAAACAAAAAGTATGCAAATAAACCAGTTGATTTCTGGAAACGAGTTTTGTGGACGAAAGAAAGTAAGTTTGAACGGTACAACATGGCGGTGGTAATATACGACATGGGGATGTTTTTCTTTGTAAGACACGGATCAATTGGTACAAATCGACTGAATCATGACTGCTGATACTTGCATCGATATTTTAAGTGAGAATTTGAAAGTTTCGTTGACCCAATTAAGCTTGCAGAACAGTTTTATATTTCAACAAGATAACGATCCCAAGGATACCGCAAAAAAAAAAGTTTTTTACCTCCAATCGTATAAAACTGCTTGATTGTCCTCCATAGTCATTTACATCGCCATCATCGACAGATTTAAAACCTATCGAAAATTTATGGTCGATTTTGGAAATAATTATTTTCATTCGTTGCAACGAGCTTGGGAAAGTCTCGATCCCAATCATATACATTTAATCTGGTCGAAAGTATGCTCAGACTGTTGGCCGCAGTCATTGAGGTCAAAGGAGGTCATCCTAAGCAATAAACTTATTACTTTTTTTAACGTATGTATTAAGATTTATAAGGTGGTCACTTATTTTTTTTTTTGCCATGTATGAAAATGTTTGTTTTGTCAAAATAATGTTCTAACTTCATGTTAATGCAAATAGTTTTGCAATTTTTGTGAAAAAAAAAAAAAAATCCTTCAGTATCTAACAAAATTCTGTTCATTTCAATAAGGTAATGGGCTGCGTTTTCATTAAAAACATTAGTTTTAAGATATTTTATAGGTAATACATGGTGATTCACTTTATTACGTCGGACACTGTGCCTTTATATCTGTATCTGAAGACCAATGCATAGATCTGCACATCTTTTACGTTGTGATGCTACATGGTAATACGAATATATATATATTTTCTAACAAGGGTGCAAAGTGTAGTTTTACGCACGAGTTAGGTATCCTGTTTTTTTTTCGAAATTTTAATAAAATAATTTTCGAAATAGACGAAAAACTATATTTTTCCATAGCATGATACATACGTAGGGCGCTTGACTTGTATTTTACGAAAATTCATTTTATCATCATCGTATAAAATATAAAATATAAAATGTGTCGAGAGGTCGGGTGGCAGGCTTGTTTCAACATGTCAATTTTTTCAATTTACGTTATTGTCTCGCGCGCGCGCTTTCATTATGTGTCGCTCGTCGTGTCAAAATATATCGTTTATCGCTCTTGATGCCCGTACCCGTTATTATCGCCGTTACAATAACGAATTCGAGTGTATTCTGCAACAAACAATCGATCGACGGTAAACAGAAGACGCCTTACAATGACCAACAAGTTTTAAGCATTTCTACTCGTACCTCAATGTTATTTAATGAAAATGAAACATATATTTATTTCTGTACTTCATAAGTCGACAAAGTCGTACCGAAGAGATATATTCTTGGTTATTAACGAAACCTTTTGCGTCGTGTCCGTAAATGATTCGGAACTTTTTTTTCTAATTAATTAAAAAGAGTTCGTTATTCCAAGGCCACGCCGCTGCTTTTTTCCCTCGCGGTGGTATAATTTTGATGTACGAGCAGTTTTAATTTAATTCCAGGTATAATATACATTCATCGCACAATGAGAGCTATAAGAATTGTCCAGAAACACAAAAAATTCACTCGATTTTTGGGGCACGAAGGTGCTATAGTCGTTTAAAAGGTTTATTTACGATAAAACACGGGAATATATATATATATGAAATGATAAAACAGGGAAATTCAACTATCATCTACCCTTTTTCGGAATAAAATTCAGAATCGGAAAGACCACAACTCTTCGCGAGGCACTTTCTATGCAAATCGGATTTCAAGAAAAATGGATTCAAAGGGTTTAAACAAGGCTAGGAAGGCTTTGAGACGTAAATGGAAGCATCGCTCCACTCCCTTCCCACCTACCCTCTCTCTCCCTCTCTCTCACTCTTTCTCTATTTCCCTCGTTCTTCCTTCCTCATACACCCTATCTCACGTAGCCCTAAAAACTCTTCGCGGCTGTAATTCGATCCTGTTTTTTCCCCCGATGTACCTGTGTATAATCTGGGTTGTCGTCAACAGGCGAACTCATTCCTGTAGATCCGTATTTTTTCTCTCTCTCTTTTTTGTCCCCCTTTTTTTTTTACATTTTTGTCAAGTACACACACGCGCGCCAACGTCGCGCCGCTGATGTGCGCACGTTAAAGCGAGTGTCAAACAAGTGGACGAACGCTATATCCTACGATTGACGCGCATATATACAAACGCGGAACCATCGTCCGTCCGCGCGAATCGTGCCGTACACATCAGGAACGTTCGTTCCATTCTAACCACGTCCAGCATCATTGCCATCGCCTCCGCCGTACCCCCATCCCCGAGAACGTGTACCCAACACGCAACGTACCGAATCCCGCAATTCTCAATGCATACGGCCGCATCCGCGGTGACTATATAGAGAGGTATATCAACCGGTATACTACCTACCTGATCACCATAAAAATTTATAGACCCTCGTTCGCGACCGTAAATTGTATTATCGAAGCGCATATTCCGTCGGGTGTACGTACCCCCCGAGCCCGTCTCATCCCTCTAT
Organism: Trichopria nigra; assembly: GCA_030522945.1. Taxonomy (NCBI): domain Eukaryota; kingdom Metazoa; phylum Arthropoda; class Insecta; order Hymenoptera; family Diapriidae; genus Trichopria; species Trichopria nigra. The sequence goes on along the minus strand of JAPYZR010007629.1, from coordinate 1,399 downwards.
ATATACCGTGCCGCCGCCCGTTTCCTCTATACCCGCAAAATATTCAATCGGTACCCGAGGCTTCGCGCGCGTCGCCGCAGGCGACGGGCGGGGGCCGCGCGCGCCGGCGCGCCGGGCGGGGGAGCGGGGGGGGGGGGGGGGGGGGTGGGGGGGGGGGGGGGGGGGGGGGGGGGGGGGGGGGGGGGGGGGGGGGGGGACGAGAGTCATGGCGAGCGCTGACCAGAGCCAACAACGGTGATGAACGTCACTGTGTATGACCCAGTCTTTCTTTCTAACGAGTTTCAATAATAATCAACCGGGAATGCCGAAACGCTTTTGATGAAATTTCCAATAACCTTATGTATGCTTCGAAACTTTGTCTTTGCACTTACCTCTTTATCTTGCACGACAACAACACGACCGCAGCGGATAAACGCCAATGGTAACATATAATTCGATGCACTGGGACAAGATATTAGGTTAATTCTAAAAAATCATAAAGGCAAAAGTTTACTTAGAAGGACTAAAACTTTGGTGACTTTTATGCTAAACCTCGATAATGTATTTATTTAAGAGGAACAAACATTTTCATTGACAGGTATCCAAGTCATTTTGGTACGAAGTCCAAACTGGCAAGTCCAGATATTATAGCAGAGCACTTCCCAGACAGAGAGCTCCACTTACGATTCTTACGCCCGTAAGATCGGATGGGGAGAGACCAATTCAAGTTGTGTTTTAGTAAAAACAAATGTAAAATTTGTTTAAAGAAATTTAACGAATTTATGGTTTATATAAAGAAAAACAAGAAACAACGAATTTAGTTCATCAACGACCAAGTATTTAATTTATCATATATATACCGATCCATTTTTTGGTTTGATTTAGTCGATGCATTCTTTTCTCTGACTATCCCCTAGACGTTTATTTATAATGTTTGAAATGCAATATGTTTCAAGAACCCAGGTGGAAATTGAAACTGGTTAAGAAAAAGGCACTGGATAATTTTCCCTGAAAATAATCGGGCACTAGACATACTGAGGGACACAAAATTCTGCCAGTGACCAGACAGATATTATACTGTAAGAATATTAGCCAGTATTAGTCTAGTTTTACACCAAAAATAATTATAGTTAGATTACAAGTCAAGGGCATTACCAGTGCCACTCCAGTTTAGCCCTAATATTATTTTAACCTGTCACGTGTCAAAACATGCTACGGAAATTCAAACATTGGAACTTGCGGCTAACATAACCCTCAACTACTTGAGCAGATTATATCTAATGCATCTAGATTATAAAATACAATAGACGGAAAGAATAGGTTCCCAATAAACATTTGGAGACATAAATATCTAAAAGATATCTTTTAGACGTCTTTATTTAAAAGGATATCTAAAAGATGTCTTTTAGATCTTTTAGAT
>JAPYZR010007626.1:0-14768 GCA_030522945.1 Trichopria nigra | reverse complement strand
TAATTGCATTCCCGTGTCTCGTGCTGGTGAATGGAAGTAATGGAAGCAAAGAAAGTAAAAGTTTGCGGAAATGCCACAAACGATTTTATTTGTAAAAAATACAAACAAACAAACAAACAAACAAAAAAGCGACCACGCCGTCGAAAAGGAAATGTTGGATGGGCTATGTAAAAGAATATGCACGTCGCGTGCGAACAGTGAATTATGATAATGAATTATTGGTATATAAGTGAGTAAATAAATAAACCAGCCGTCGAATTACGCCTACACTTTGCAAAGTTACGGCAACGACAAAAAGTTTGTTTACTGATTTGTTTTTTTTCTTTTTTTTTTTTTTTTTTTTTTTTTGTATTTTTTTTATATTTGTTTTGAATGAATTCATGTTTACTAATGCGCTATTCAAGCAAGGCTACGACACTGGGCACAGGGATATAATCGAATGCATCATTTTACATAAATGCAGTCGATATCGATGAGGTAATGTAGATGGCCACTTCCGGTTAGTCATAGAACGTTTTTATTTAGATAATTCAAGATATGTTGAGACGTTACGTAAGAATCTCTCACTAGTCTAGTGGCGGCTCGTCGATACACGTCATGGTATTTCCTGGATGAAATCGTTTTCAGCAATGACTCGGCCAATAAAATTGGCAGCAACGCGTCGATCATTCGTCTTCAGCGAAGCGAAGCAATCTTGTGTTTTAGGCGATTTCGTCGTTACGTACCCATCACCCTTTTCCCCCCCTCGTCGCCGCTGATATCCACGCACGCACAAAAAGTGGATACGGTTGCCCAACCGACGCTGTGCCGAGCAAATAAATGACGGCTGAAGGCCCATTTTGTTCTTAGACGCATGGGAAATTGCTGCAACGGTAACGCTGATTTACGCGAATTTTACGACGATCGACGTAAATCGTTATAAAACGTAACGGTGATATCGACGGTGCGCCTCGATCATGACAAATTGCGGCAAAAACAACATTGCCTCATGCATTTTGACAAGAATGGTGGTTGATCGCCGCGGATCGTTGTAAAGGTGCCGAGAATGGGGTGCCGTCTCGTATATAACTGCACTTGTTCCAAATTTTTATCGTAAAGGCGTCTCGTTTACCATAATCCATAATCATATTGCGATATAACGGTCATTTTTCAATTAAATGTAAATGAAGCAAGCAGATACGGATCGACGACGTTTACTCAACGTGGCATCGTCTATATGAAGACAACATCCTGCACGCGTCTATATCTCCATGGATACAGACAGGGACGTGTGTAATGCAGTGTATGTGTGTAATGTATATCGATGCCGACATTCATGATGCGATGTACATCAAACACTGCACGCGTGATGGGCATTAAATACAACACCCGCGGTTGCGGTGCTTTCTTTGCGACTCGACGACGTACGTACGGATCGTTTATTTATTTTGTAACCTGCCAAACCTGGCCTTTTTACATTTGGGAACGAACACGTTGTCGTCGTTGCGTCGCCGCCGCTGCTATCACCCGCGTTTCACGTGAAACATAATAACAGGTTCCTTGTGTTTGGGGGATCGATCTGTGCCGTTGCGAACCGTGTGCACGACGTGTTGTATACGTATCGCAGAGTATTGAGTGAAAGGCGCCGTAAAGTCCTCAAAACTTTGTTCCCGACAAATTTACCTAATATAAGCTTCTAATCTCAATTCCGTATCATCGACTGTTGATTCTCACCTACCGTGGTATTCGTGTATAGCGTGGTGTATTCGGAGCAACAGCGTTTTGTTGACTTTCCATCGGCACTTGTCGCAAAACGAATCGTGTAGGACTTTTACATTCCAGGAAATGCGGGATTCGGTAAAATAAATTACCGACCCGCGGACATTGCGTGTTCCCCTTGAACAAACTACATATATTTATGTACATATACATGTACGTAAATTGCAACAACGATGCTGATGAATAAAAAGTTTTCCAATAAATATATGTTTGCAGTAACGCAAAGATCGAATCGTGTCTCGAAGCCACCACTGTGCAGTGTCTTCGCTCGGCGACATCCGGGTGTGTAACGAACGCGCGTTTGTACATGCAGATGTGGGTTCTTTCTTTCTTTCTTTCTTCCTCCCTTTCTAACTCTTTCACGAAAGTAACGCGCCAACAGATTCCAACGGGCCTGGGAAGCCGACATTCCGGTGGCTTCGTTCGTGTACGTTCTATCATTCGCGATATCGTATCGTGCCTTTCAGTGCTCGATATGTAGCAAAGTCCATGGCTATATGGTACCTTTCTTATTTCTCCGGCCGGAGCCACGCCCTGCCACTTTACCCGGTAGAACGCGATATATACACACCCTTCACCGTGCGTTCGCGGCTCGACTCGCCTAGACGTGGGCAAACTATCCTGGGCGCACGATAAATTGCATTTGATTGCCGAAGATCGGGACAAAGATCCGAGGGAAAACGTGGATCGTTAACGAGCACAAATAGTTTTAGCGGCGCACGTTAATGAAGCGGTGAGCAATTGCCGTAATTGGGCAGGCAACGACGAGTTTGCGGGAAGTTGAGAAGAAGCTTCTTCTATAGAAGATGCACGCAACACGTTCTATATAGCCGTCGTTCCTCTCTTGTTGCACTTATTGCTTATTATAAATAGACGAGTAACAAACGGCGGTTTACGAACGCCGACTTCATATTATATATACTTACACTTATGAGTATCGTTGTCATTCTGGTATATGCGCGTATTAATTTTCCCGACGTTGATCGAGGAATGTCGCATACCAGGAAGCGAGTGCATTACCAACGTTGACGAGGTGGTGTCGCACTGTTCTGTCGATGTTCTTGGTTTTCGACCCCTTCCACCAAAATCGTTGAACCAGCTTATGTTATTTATTTGCGTGAGAATTACCCGCAACAGCCGCTGGAAATGCATTCTCCATTAGTATTTCACGAGTCCGATTTCAGATAACGTATAATTTCAGTTTATCTATTGTTTAATACAGTGAGAAAATAATGAACGATTAACACACTGACATTCTGCACTTGTTTTACGACTTGCATTATGCATACGACGCAAGATCGGTTTTTTTATTTTTTTTTTCATATTATCCGGCATTCCGAGATTTATAATTAAATGAAATTCTGCATTGTCGTCCCGATAATTAAAGATGGTTTGATTTTCGCATCTCTCAATTGTGAAACGAATGATTTTCGAATTTCGCAACGATTTACCTCGTCGTTGTGTCGTTGCTGGGGACATTGGAAGTAGAAAGAAGAAATAATAAACCTAACGCGAAATAATAATCTGTGGGAATGGAGTTTCCGGCGGTAACGGGCAGGAGCAATTCTGCAGTATATACTTCCACCAACGCTCCTTATTCCAACCGCAAGATTAATCCGAATAAATAATTTATCCGCCTAATCAAGATACTCTATTATTATACGTTAGAAAAATGTTACATAAAAAGTAATTGTAAACTCGAATAGTGGACGCAATGTCCAATGTGGATCTTTAAATATTCGTGGTTGCAATAAAAGAGAAGGAAAGTTGGCGTTTTTAGGCGATTGCATATTCGATTAAATTATATGTGTATACAAAGCAATTCCGTACGCGTTGTTTGCATTAAGTATATCGAAAAAGTCGCTTTCTTTTTTGCGGGCGTTTTGCAGTTGCGTATACACGTTGAGCTGCACAGCATTCTCAATTCGCGTGAAAATCCACGAGACATGCGAGGCATTTTTTAAAAGCGGGACTCTTATTTCGAACACATTGATCCAGGAGCGCGTCTGATGGTCCGCGCGCGGACAGGAAGCTAGATATGCAGCAGTTAGTTATGCACCCGTCCGATCCGGTCTAAATTAATCTGACATCTGAGCGCTTAATTGAACGCTTAATTGTCTCAAATTTGCTCGGCATTCCGTACAAAAATACCAATGTTTTGCCTTGACACGATTCATTTATCTCAATTCGTTCCAGGAGAAACTCAAAAATACATTTTACTTCGGCGCACGTATTTCGCCAGTCATCCGTATATGAGAGAGCGAAAGGAAAAGTAAATAACACAAGTTTCGTTTCATTTTCTATAGGTCTAAAACGAAATTTCAGCTTCAGAGACGTATATTTCTTCTATTATTCATTTTATTTTTAACTATTAAATAATGAAATATATATTTTGTTTTGGACAATTGTATAAAACGCAATTAACTCGATTTTGCATACCTTGAAAAACATTTATTGTCGCGCAAGTTTTTTTTTTTTTTCAATGCCCAGAATAAGGTGAAGATATCACAATTGTTTTTCACAACAAAGATGCGCGCACATTAGTTGTCCATAAAAAACTGCATCTTTCGGCAGAATCCCGCGGCAGGTTTTCACGAAATTGAAACGCATCACGTCGTGCTTGAAAATATTCCTTGTTCAGACTTTATTATATACGCGTATTTCAAAATCAAATCACGAGGTCAACGATCTCGTACACGGCAACAGTTTGACAATTCTGTCATGATCGAGTCTATCACTAGTTCAGTATTCTAGAACCTTGAACGAGTTTTATAGAATTTACGCAATTTACGCAATTATAATTCGATGGGTGAAACATTGAGACAGGCTTATATTTAGTGAAAAGATTAAATCTATTTTTTTCTTCCGTACAGGACACTACGTCAATGCGTCCACTTAATTTAGTGATTATTGGTTTCTTTAATTACCATACCCCGTACTTTCAACAGCTGTTTGCCAAAAGTATATTTCATTCCCGAACGTATGTTCATGCAACCTAACCTAACGAATAACTTAATAGCAATTGTACATACACACACACGTATATATATATATATATAGTGAGAAAAGGAGGAATAAAAGTATTCCTGATAACGAAAATTTGTTCGCACTAGAGTTTCCAAATTTGTTTGTTGTTTATGTGCAACAAAATATACTGTCAAAAGTTATAGATTGTAAACAACTATCGAAATAATGGGTAATTATTCACGGTTAGTCAGTATATATAAAATTTTCACTGATCAGCATCGAAGTACGATCGGCGTCGTAATAACTTAATTGAAACTCATGCAGCGATATTCGAGCGAAGCGAACATGCCCATACCTGCCAGCATCGACGGCCCGAACCCACCCGAGCGAGGAGATGATTGACGTAATTGACGATAATGAAACTGCAAACCGCCAAAATGCATTCGCGTCTATGTCGGGCCCACGTAATCCCAATTACAAGGAATTCGAAATAATTGTATTTATATACCGTATGCGGCGGGAAACTCAATTTCCGATCGTTAGAGTTTTGAAAGCTTGATATAACGTTCCGAGTTCTTACGAACCTTTACAGCTTGGCGATTGATGCAAATTTTTGACAGTTGTTTGATTTCAATATTGAGCGGAATGATTAATAAAGCGATCTATAATATGTATATAGAATTTATCTAGACAGGACCCGGGAGAGAAGAAATGTCCTACAGGCCATACATCAATCCATACATCAATCGGCCGGTAATTCAAAAATTATGCAAATGACCCTTCAATGCTAAACCCACGTCGTTCTGAACTTATATATCTCATATACACATCACATACCGTATACAGAGTCGTGCATGATTGTTATAAATTCTTCAATCCGGCATAAGTTTCACGTCACTTGACATTTGTCAAATTACCAGTCTACCACGCGCTCCGAACAATAAGTCGATTATGATCGAGCCGTAAGCTCCACTTTACACTCTTTGAGCATGTCATAAAGTCACATGGACAATACAAAAGCATATTATGCCATTCCTTTCTTTCTCTTTCTTTTAAAAATTAAACGTATCATTTACATTTCTTAATGTAGCATTGTTTTAGTCCTGGTATAAGGCTGTTGACAATAATATCATTTAATAATATCATTTTTTAAACATCATTTAACAATTAAATGAAAACATTATTTCTCCTAATAATGATGTACAATTAATGTTTTGAAATTAAAACGTAAATATCCGGCTTATGTTTATCAATTCTTTATGTACTCTCACTGCACGCAGGTACTCGGAATATTAGTGAAAACGTCATCTAATATCCGAACGTTTCTTGCTCTTGGCAAAACAAAAAATTGAATTGTTCACTTGATTTTTTTAAAGCTAATTATCTTATCTATATTCAGATAAAATTATACTTACCTAATAACTTGTGGCAATCTTGCATCTTTTAGTAATTTAGTAATAGTATATATTGATTTCAAATAATTCGTGAAGTATATTGTTTGTTACTTTTCTAAATTTCATAAGAATTACATAATTTCCTTAATATTCTTATACGCGTAATGAACTATTTTTACGTTTGTCTTATTGTACGTGCCGTTTTTACTACATTTATGCTTTAATGCCGTAATAAGAAAAGGTATCGCAATTACGTGTTGTGAGTACATAAAAAATCCCGAGCAAAAATTTTGGTGCGGGCCTGATTCGAAAATGTCTACTCGGGGTGATATTTAAGGGCGCCACGTATATATCTATAATTTTTTGTTGTATAATAGCATTTTTAATTGTTTTGTAATGTTAAGCTTCAAATGCATTTATCGGCGCGAGTGTTGAATTGTACGAACCATCGTTTTTTTTCTTCTTCTAATCTGCATTACGACGAATAAATAGACACTTGCAAACAAACCCGTCAAGTTATTAGAGCTAATAAGCGAAAAATTCGCGTTTCTCATACATTTTGTGGCTTTCACTGCAATGTATTTCGATTTCTTGTCTAAAACAGTAACGTTTCAGTGACTATCCAGAAAAGCATCATTCTTTTTTATATGTAGAGTAGAATACATTACTCGATCTAGGTGGTATTATTCCCTTATATAAGGGAATACCGCACATTCAAAATTAACTTGTATAATAATGATCACAATTCATATAATGTCATTAACGATTACTAACCCGTGCGGTTTTTTCGAATCTATATAATGAAAACGGAGTATACTCTGGCTAAATGGCATTTATTTCCGAATCGACCTTATGCTCGGAATTGCTCAAAGTTCCTTTAACGAGCTTTGTGGCAGTAAACGAACCATTACGAAAGGCGCGAAACACCGTCGAGTGCATTGATTTACAGCTGCCTAGCATTTAAATTAATGCACTTATTTTGAGCTAGCTTTAATGGCGGCGTCACGCAGCACTGCTGCAATAAACGACCATAATCTATGCTTATATATACATGGGGACAATGGGATCTCCCTATATACGTGGTAGAACTCTTTATTTATACACGAAGACATAAGTTTACACTTATCCACCCGTACGTTGTGTTTCTTAACTTTTCTTTTCCGGCAAATCGTTGACTGAGTGCTCGTAAAAGTCATTCGGGATACGCGCTACGCAATTATACAAGTATACACGGCACGCTCGGTGGCCAGTCAATGCGGAACATATATAGCATGCGCGTCCATCAAGACCACTCCAATTGACGCGCGATATACATACAACTCCAAAGTCGCGATTACACCTCGCATCCTTCGTCCTAAGTTAATGGCGGGGAATGGAACACTATACGCCGCAAAACTTGATTATATCGTTGCATGTGTGCCAACGCCAGCTTCTAATTGGTAATTGCGGTGCATAAATATTCGATAGCTTTATATACACTGTGCTGTCGACAAATGTTTCCAATCTCAACTAAATTTCAATTCGAGGTGTTTCTCTATGCTGATGTGAATGAAGAATTATGGTCCATTTAAGGACATTGTAATGGCATTAAGTCGAGTTACTTACAACTATCACCATCGCCTAACGTGTCATTGAATTGATAATGGAACCACTGAGCGTCGAGCGCACGCATTGGCTGCCGTCAGATCGGATTTTACGGCGAAACTTTCTTCTTTGCGGTCGTTATTAAAAGAAGCTTCCGTGTTTCTATATAGATGCTGCTGCTGTTTCCTATAGCATTCAGAGCGTACATATATATGTATATATATATATAAACGATATAATGCATCAACAAATCACGAATGGGATTTTGCTGCTCGCATTCAAAATGTACATCGCGGTTAAAACGATAGCCTTGCCTCATTCGCACCGATCATTAATTCTCGTTCCGTGCCATAAATCGACATGATTGCAGGGTAGAAGAGCGTAATACGCCAACAGTCAATTCGACTTTCTTGGATGATTTATGACATGTCCAAAGCGATCGCCATTGATCGGCAAAGGGTAGATCGGCGCGGGACCGCGTCGCGCATAAAAATCCAGCGAATCTTCCGCGCGCGAAGCTGCTTTTAATCTTTCAATTAATCGCTGCATTCGCTGTCGATTATAGAACTTTCCACTGCGTTCTGTTTCAAAGCAATCGCTCGAGAAAATTAAAGTCGCGTCGTCTGCAGTCTTCCGCAAAATCGGCCAAAGTACGGCTCGACGTCTTGCCGCGTCTTGCGCGTTATTAAATTCTCGTTGTATTTTCAACAAAGGCCTGCATAATGTCTCCGCGTTCGACGCGAGCCTTGCTTCCATCTTTCACATCCTTCAGCTTGAGGGGCTTCCTCCATATACGTATTCCAAGGAGATGGATATACGAGGAGGTTTACATATATACGAGATGCAGCGCGCATATATACATCGGCACCGAACAGCTGTCGAACACTGAACAATACATTTATGCAAATCCATTGTATGTATAATTGATAAAATGAAAGGTACGGCGGCATTACGAAAAGAATACGCCCATTTAAAGAGACTATTTTATTGCGTCTGTAAAAGGTCTGTAAAAAGTCGTGTAATATCGGGGTGACCACTCCTCGGTGACGGACTACGAATTGTCGTCGTTGGCGAATTTTCAACAATGAATATTCTAGTTTAATGAAGGTTAAATGGCTCCAAGTTTACCGACAAATTCTTTAAAAGTTTCGATTCATTCGGATTAAATATTTCGAAAGTGCGCTCGCTCGAAAGTACGAGTTTCTTTATGGACGTATGCGCCACGCGGCATTACGCTTTTCCTCAGCAATTTACGTTTCATTCAGTTATAATATTTTCGTCGAACGACGAATAAGTAAGAAGCAAACCTTGCAATCTCGCGAGAGCGGCGAAATCTCCGGGACGTATTCAACAGACGGCGGGCGAGGCCTTAAATGCTCAGCGAAAAGAACACACATATATATATATATACATACACATATACATGCATCCTGCAGACGAAATGGATATGCAGCAAAGTAAAATCTCGATATATCGATGTACACCTTATCGAGAAGTTAATTATTCGCGAGCCCGCCCCGTTTGTGCTTAATCACTTTACGCAAGTCGGGAGCGAATCGTGTATTATTCAGGAAACGGCTGCCACTTGGTCTTTTTTTGCTCTTGCGTTATACATATAACGCGTTGTATATACACATATACGGTGAGCGTACACATATATGTGTGAATATAACGAATAGGCATAGTTTGCGATTGAGCGATATACAGAATATAATTACACACTGACTGTAAACCATTTTTTTTTTTCATGTCACTGAGTTCCGTAAAAAGTTTCTATTGTCAATTTAGTAACTTTCGGGGAAATAACCCATTTGTCAAACTTTCACGTTCCTTTGCAAACGTGTGCACGTGCGCGTACACGATGTTGATCTTGCGCACGTTTGCATCAACTGCGCGGTATGCATTTCTGCGGATATGTTTATTTATAAGGCAAATTAATGTTGCTTTATTTATTGTTCTGGCATCTGATGGCAGTGAAAAGCATACTCGCAACAAATTAACAAATATATATATATACACTCACATAAATTTGACGTATTAACGTCTACGATTTCCTAAATAAGTATATGTCCTGCATCACACTATAGATATTCGAGAAATGAATATCGTCGATCAAATTTGTACAAGATCAATTTACTTGAACTAAGAAAATGTTTATTAAATCGATGTGTCACTTTGTTTATTTTAAGTATACGGGATTTATTGTTATGAAGTGTCGTAAATATACATTACTAGAATCACGCCTTAACTTATTTACGAATATTAAATATATTATTATTTCTATGACTTTGAATTATTTCAATGAAGTTTAAGAGAAATAAACTATATAACTTAAAGTTACTATTTACCCATATTTAATAAGTACGCACGTTAAGAAATATATTATTTAAAAGCAATAGTAATAATTTTCTGATTATTAAAAAATATTTCTTTGAATTTACAAAATGCGGATTTGAAGTTAGTAAATCTATATATTTGTAGCTGACTCAAGTAAAGTTTGAGTAACTGTAACTGTAACCTAAAATTTTGCATAAATAATGCGTTCTTGCTCGAGACTTGTTTGGAGAATAAAATCTAGTATGTAGAGTAGAAAAACGTAATTACAAAATTACAGGTGTAATCGCTCGAGTCTATTGGTGCAATTAACACGTTGCATTTTATCGATACTCGGTATCATCATTGAAAAGTGCAGCAGCTTTTACCTTCATTAATGCGCCTATAGCGCGAGCGCATTGACGCGGCCGACAGTCGGATTGCCGGCGGGGAACGTTTTAATTTCGCATTATACCGGCAAGCATAAAAGACAGAGCGTGTACCTGGCACCATAAAAGCGGTAGGACGTCGGGGCTACTTTCTAACTCGCGGAATATTGTCCCGCGATTCGTGTAGGTGTTGTGGGGACGCGCGTCCCATTGCCTATACACAAATTGCATTATTCTCGACTTGCCCGAAAGAAATCAAGCCCGACAGAATAGTAGCCGGCAGCCATCATGAAACGCGTTCTCGCCAGAAATAATATTAATCTTTAGATTCCATAAAAGTCACCCTCTTGAAATTCACTCGTCGTCGGTGATTCTCGCTGTTCGATCTCTATACGTGGATTCGCATAATCTTAATTGTAATCTCGCAAGAAAAATTCTGGATAATAAAGGGGAAAACTATTTGCACACTTATCGCAATCTATTGATTCGTTGCATTTTGCAATTGTTCCGCAGTTCAAATTAAACGTCGAGTTCACAAGTGTTAATTAACCTTTTGCGACTCGCGCCCGCGTTGCGGTAATCGGGCTACTATATTATTTGCTACTCTTATTTCTTCCGATCTTAAACTTTCTACACTACGTACGAAGGCAAAAATGTTGAAAATACAATTTTTTTATTACATTTTCATCGTTTTAAATTGCGAACTGCTTCAACGGTCTCGCGTTCCATTTTGAAAGAATCAAATTATTTGGATTATTACAACAGTACCAAGTTCCGTAAAATTAAACGCGCTTTATGGGGAAACGAAACGCACATTCCTCCTCGTCTTAACAATTCTTCAGTTTTCAATCGGATCGGTTTGACGTAACTTTTTCGCGAGATTATTAGATTCTTACTAATATTTGATCTTTAATAATAATGGATATATCTATGTAGAAAATTAACGAAGGGCTCTTTTGTCTAGTTTCTCGGCGTTCAAGGCGTACTTTTAAAATTTTTAGAAAAGTCCTTGCAATTTATGCGAGTGGATAGATCGTCAAGTTGAAGAGTAATCCTGTTTTTAAAAAAAGGCGACCACGCAGTGCATATTATTGCGTGCCGTAAATCGATCGTTGATAGAAGGGAGCCGAGCGTCGGCTACGTTTATCCAATTGAATAATCGGCGGCTAAAGTTGCTCTTTTTCATGCAAGTCTCGTTCGCGCGGTGTCAATAAGTCATTAGAAGTCGATGGTTTCTCAATCGCTCAATGCTCGCGAGACAAAGGAAGGAAAATGAAAAACTCGTAATTGCAGACAATATCGACGAGAGACGGCCACAAAGTCGTCGAAGAGATGCGATTAACGCGAGGTATATGTAATTTCACGCGGTTGCCGCCCTTTGCACCACATTCCCCGGTGCAAGGTCCTTTTTCGAAGGATGAAGAAACTAAACGGCCAATTCCCGCAATTGTAGACACTTTCGGTCAAGGCGTTATCAGTTATTAATTGCGGCACTGCAACACTGCTTTTCCGACATCCCTATTATACACGTGCAAAGGAGATCTTGTATTACGGTCGAGTTTGATTCGCTGATAAAATATGATTCGAATGCCATTGGCCAACGACTCTGACGCTAATAAAGCCCGAACGTTTTTGCGTATCGTTGATTCCATTATTGAAGCAACGACGAATAATCGCGTTAAAAGTGCACCGAGATTCATTGGCTTTTTTCCACGGACGCCAAGGATTCACTTAAAGTTCCCGCAGTTACATGTATATATACGCGTATTGTTCGACCTCTTTAGCAATTGCATTGAAATGTTTTCTTTAACTTTTGTTTTCTTTAAATACATCGTTATATTGCTTTTGATTTATGCAAAGGGCGTAATAATATTTACGCAACGCTGAATTAAGCGTCTATTGAATCATTTGCCAGGATATTACAATGGTTGGCCAATGAAAGATTTCCCAGTAATGCGTAAAGAATTTTTTTTCAATGCGCACTCCCAGATTACACGACGATTAATCAAACATTTTTTTTTACGACTTCATTGCGAATTATATGTGCGAATTACCTTCAGAAGTCAATCATGCTGGCGCTGCAACAATAGCGCCGTTATATAGTTGGCGGATGGAGGAAGACAGGCGTATATGGCTCGCATCCCGGACTCGGTATCGGCGAATCTCAAAAGTTTGCTCGTTTAACTAATCGTGCTAGCTTTAATTACCCGTGATGCGTAATTAAGAGAGAGAGAGAGAGAGAAAGAAAAAATGCACAGCCGTCAACGAGAGTTTAATTGTGGGTTCAAGGTCACCGCGCTCATATATCCGTGTTCGCTCGGCGCGACTGCGTGTAACAGTTCCCACATTTAGAAGTTTAAAAGCGAGCCGGGCACTGCCGTCGTCCACCCACGAATCGCGTGAGCGTGTCATTTTTAAGAGGCTCGATCGGAGGTTGCTTTATCTTCGGCACGCATATATACATGTGTGTATACGCACATTGCGGCAAGAGCGCAAACAGCGCGAGACTTACCGTCGATAAATTTACATCGGACGTAGAAAAGGACGCGGATGTTTGAATTGTATTTACGCTTTTTCGTTTACTCGAAAACAAACGAATGCCGAGAACGCGGAGGAGGATTTGCGACGCGGACAATTCGATTGGCGACGGGGATCGTAAGTCGGCAGGGAACTTGAGAAAATAAAAGCGGGGGAAAAAAAAACACTACTCGTGACCTCTCTGCCGTTTCAAGAGCAACCGGGTTAATGTCCCGATGAGGCTCGAATAACAAAAGTATATGATTTTTGGCCGCGAGCTTTATCGGGTCAGTAGACGGACTTGACACATGCAAATAATCCCCGAGACGAGTCCGCCGCAAACATTTGACACGGAAATGACGCGTTATTAAACTCGAGAAGTAAAGTACTTGATGACGTCACGGGCGAGGAATTTAATGCTCGTCAATGCGTGCGATATAAAAGTATAAGGAAATCGGCGTCTTAACCGGATATGGCGTTATGATCGCAATCTAGGCCAAGATGTAACGCGATTTCGCTGGTTTCGGGAACGCGTTGTACAAAGATTCGACGTTGTGCGAGCTAATATCTCCCCGTATGCATTTTTACCTTACCTTTACCTTTACCTTTAACTTTGACCCAAAATTTGTCCGAAGGCATACAGTGCATGATACACCCGTGCGCGTTGTATACGTGGCCCGTATATACGAGTACACTTCTCCCGTGTACGTAAACTCTGCGTTTTTTAGTAGCACGCAGCACGATCGCAAACTATACGCGCTTACGCAACTGGAAAGCGCGTGGCTCTCGCATATTATGATACACCGAATTAACGGACACTCGCAATTAAACCGTTAATGTCCACTGAGCAGGATGCATGTGTTATATTATCGCAATAATCGGATTCCGAACCTCGTCGCTCTCGGCGCTTTGGTAAACGGAGCACGACCAATGGTCTTTTCGATGTGAATTTTTCACTCTGAAATCGGAAATGTGCCTTATGGCCGAATGTTTCTCTTGCGAATAAAATTTGAACAATTGAAGGGGGTAAAAGCTGTACAATCAATAATAGATTGGGCGCCTATATTTAAATGTTTATGCTTTTAAACGCGTTTACCTTATAAGGTAAAATATATTGAACCACTCCGATTCTGGTCAGCCTTACACATCAATAATATGTGATTTTAAACTAACATTATTTAAATACGTACGAACCATATATGAGTAATAATAATAAAAGTAAGTAAGTAATCAACTTATTTTGCAAGTATGAGAAATTTAACGAGATCGGTTATAGAGTTCTCGATCGTGGCATTACGGAATTTGTAGTAATATTTTCATTGATAAATGCTTGTGTAAGGTAATACGGTAAAGGTTTTCCAATCAAGGTTACTTTTCTATTACTACGCCCAATATTCATTGCTTACCGTTCACCCGATTGCGTCTTTGGTCGATTACGTAACCTTCGTGGAATTCGTCCCGGGATGAAGTGTCCAAGTGAAGAAAAGTCGAGCTCATCTCATCTCAGCAGTATAGAGAGATAATTGACCCGACACTACTCGTGTCAATTACTGCCGTACCTAGTCGGACTTCCAAATGTAGAGCGAAATATGTAATGCAGAGTGCATGCACGCACGTGACTCTACTCGGAGCACGTGTATTTGCACATGTCGCACCCGCCTCTTTCTTCTCATTCTCACTCCGTCACAGACGCATTCTCGGGCTGCCTATGTGCTCATTTTATCTGTTACCGATCGCAAAATCTGGTTTACGCACGCTGTGGGGTTGATTTTTTCATTTTTTTTTTTTTTTTTTTTTTTTTTTTTTTTTTTTTTTTTTTTTTTTTTTTTTTTTTTTTTTTTTTTTT
>JAPYZR010007625.1:0-16128 GCA_030522945.1 Trichopria nigra | reverse complement strand
CGTCGCGCATCGTCGTCGTAAAATAAACGATCGTTTTTAACATTGAAGATAAAAGGTCTAAACAATTATTTCTCACGCGACTCCACCCGATCATTGACAGGAAGAGTAAGAGTAAAGTTAATGTACGGAAATGGAATCGCTGAATATATAGTATTTTTCGTCACAGTAGGCGCAAAATGCCAATTTGCGCTTCGTTTTCAGGGCGCAAAATGAAGAACGTATAATTTGATATTTTAAACGCATTCATGAAATTCCTGGTAACCTCTATTTCGCGCCCAAACAAATGGGCGAATAAAATGGTATTTGGCGCCCTAGGTACGAAAAATACCATTTATGTTTCCACAGCTTTAACTGTGTTTTTCTTGAAACAAAATTTTTGAATTTTGTGCACGCGATTGACAAAATTTCAGATAATTAAATTCTGTACATTGGATGATGTTTTTTTTTTTAAATAATGATTTTATAAATTTTTGTAGGACGCGACTAACGTATATAATTGAAAAAGTGCAGATTTGACGAGAATGGATTTTTTCAGTTGATTGTAATAGAGTCAAATGTTGAATAAATTTTGAGTGAAAATAGGCGAAGCATAACAAACTGTGACATAAGATCTAGAAAAATATCGTATATTTATTGAAGTATAAATGAGATAATTGACGAAAGTAGAGAAAAACTGCCGACCAAAGCAGAAGAAAATCTCTTCTATAATTAAGGAAAATTGATGAAAATTTGTGAAAATTGTACAAAGGAGTTGAAGAAGGACAAAATGAACATCTATTTTTACGGATCGAATATTCCTGTGCTATAAAAGTTTTACGTGCAAAAATTTCGAAAAACAAGAGTTGCATTCTACTCATATGAATTGTGTATATATTTTTTTATTTAATATTTATAGATACCACAAGAAATGCAGTCATTCATGAAAAAATTTTCGTTTTGAACGACTGAGATTGCGGAAAAACTTTTCAGTTATTTTTTATAAGATAATCAAAGAGACAAGTGACAATTTCAAATTGAAATTCAAATTTTAATAAAAATTCACAATCTGCGAATGAGGGAAAAAGTAATAATATTATAAATTAATATAAAAGGCAAAAGCAAACTTCATAAAATGTTGATAAATTTATTTATAGACGGTATGAATCTCGTGAATCGGCCATTTACACCCTCCCCCTCCTTTCATTTAAACAATGTTTTTTTTCTATAAAATATCTATTTGAAATTCTACGAAATAAGAATGATTAAAATACTGAAATATAAATTGACACATCATGCGAAAATTGAGATGCAAAATTAATGAAAATAAAATTAATTGATAATTCAATTACGTTGTGTACCATAGTAACATTTCAATCACTTATACACCTACATATGTATATATCTATGTATATAATCTATATACTTTTCAACATTTATTATACATTTCTGAAATTGTAACATAATAGTTAAACGTGCTGTTGAAAAGTATCCAGCAAACACAAAAGTAACTAGTATATACAACGACTATGTAACATTTATGTAACAAGTAACAGTTATATAAATGTTACATTACCGTTACATTTTGTGTTTGCAGGGTATCTTTTTCAATATTTATGTATTCGCTTAATACAATGAAAAATCGGTTTAAATGCTGATTTCGACATTCAATTCATTATACTGCAGATTATAGACAGTTATATATATAATAACAATATATATAACTGTATATATATGATTACAGACATTATTCATTTACAGACAGTTTATAATGTCTGTAAATGTACTATAGTGACATTCTAGTATATCACTCGACATAGGTGAAGTGAAATTTATTCTTTCGAGAATTTTATCAAGAGGACATGGTACATTTCGTCACGAGTGCGCGAAATTCGCATTTCCCACGCTGTGTACTGTGTTTTTGGTGTCGGAAATTTGTTTCTCGCCTATACCATTATATGAAAAATTGATTTCATGCAGTCGTGGGCTAAGTGCCTAAAAAGTGAAATTCTAATTTACGTAGTTCACAGCCATTATGATAGAGTTTGCAGTGAAAACTGATTGAGGTAATGGAAAAAGTGTACGAAATGAAATGTATATAAGCGTGTACGAATAAAATATGAGAGTCTCTATAATTTTGATAAAATAAACATTTTTATTAAGAATTCGTTTATAATTTTGGATGAAATGCGGTTTCGAATTACATTACATCGACATGTTACAAATGCGCACAGTCATTAAATTAAAACCGCACGGTTTCCGGGACGAAAAGGATTTGCGGTGGCGAGTTTTTCGAATTTCGTATTCTGGGAGAAACGTCCCGGATGGTTTTTTATCAGTTTATCCAATAAGAACTTGGAAAAAGCTTTTCTCTCTCGGCCGGCGCAGAAATGTGATTCTCCCGACGAATTACGTGACTCTGGGGTTTTTGCGCGTCCCGGACTATTTCTCGAATAAGATCCCTGCAAGCGCATCGCTCGTTGATTATTTATCATAAAGACTCCGGACATTAACGGAAATGAGTTTGGAAACTTTTCCCGACACGCGAAAAGCAATGATGCATTTCTCAAAGAGAGTAGACTTATAGAAAAAATAAAATAAAACGACGTACATAATCTTTGACTTTGGATTCTCGAAAGCTCGACTTAACGTAATCGAGACGAACTTCCAGTAATGTTCAACGTCCAACGTTAGGTTCGGAGTATCGGTTCGAGCGAATTGAAACCGCCTCGAACGCTATAATATAGAGATAAACTACGAACAATTCCTCAGCAGCTTTCGGTAACCTTCATTAAAAATGCACTCACGTCATATATATATATAATATACTCTTTCTTGATTAGTCAATAGCTCTATATAGTTAAAAACATTTTGTAAAATTGAGAAAAGGTGCTTCTCATCCTGGAGAATGTCTAGTGTGCAACGATTTGAAATATTTTGCTTTAATTGAAACGCCACCATGAAGGTTACTCGTACTTTTTATATAACATCTTATATCTATTTTCCTTATTGAATATAGCGATTCGATTAATCGATGTCAACGACTCGTCTCGAATCGGAGGTCGACGAGTGATGGGTGGGCGCAAAGTATAAAGCAAAGGCAAAGCGAGCTCTGATCCGACTTATAAACTGACTCTCGACGACGCTTTCGGTTACGCGTTTATTTTTTTTTGTTTTTTTGTTTTTTTTTTTGGTTTTTTTTTTTTTCTTGTTTACCGGACTCGCGACATTCGTGTTCGGCCGAGAAAATTATACCTCCGACGGTGCACCGCCCAGCGACAGAGCTTGCACGATTCGCGGATCCGCTTTGCTGCCTTCTCGAAACTCTTCTAGCGTCAGCTTGTCGTCGTGGTTTTTGTCCATCTGGTCAAAGATCTTGTCGACCCTCTTCTGCGGCGTATTTTCATCCTCCGCCTGCGGCGTTTGTCCCTGCGACAGAAATACGGCATTGTTATTGTTTTATATACATGACATATGGGATATTTTATGGATATATTTTATATTTAAAATCCTTGTTTGGGAATGTATAATAAATATGATGGAATGTATAATGAAGGAAAAGTGATACGAGATATTAGGCGTTGAACTGTAGCTCGTCTTGTCAGAATGTCCGTTACTACTGGTTAGGTTATTATGGCGTTTTGGAGCGTTTCTCCCGGTAGGGGAGGAAACTGCATCGATCATATGTCTCAACATTCTTCGTTATCATTTTTTTTTTTATTTTTAGATTTACTCAATCCAAATCTGACGTGATGGATAGAGTGTATTTTCAATTTTTTTCAAGTTGGCGTTCTAACTTTTTAAGAAACAATAAACTCGTGGAAAAAGCAGGGTTTGTAAAATGGAGACATGTTACACTTATTTATATGAACGAGATGGTTTAATCAAAAATTAAATGTTTAAATATTCTTAAGAAAGTAAGAAATTGCGTATTTCGCGCCCTTCAGATTTTTATCTCGACGTTAAATAAAAAGGAAATAAATAAATTAAAAAATAAAATGTAAGATTCTATACTGATTTCGCTGAAATTTGACGTATACATTCATAAAAATGCTTAGGAATTTACGTGAAATGTTCAAAATTAAAAAATTTCTTTTTTTATTTTTATTATTAATTATTATTATGACTTTCTTATTATGAAGCGAAATGAAACAACAAAATTAAATCGAATTAAAAAAATGAAATATATAAAATTATATGAAATATATGTGAAATATATATGAAACAACGAGGAAGATATATGTAATGGAATATAAAGTAGATATATAAACAATAAAGAACAAGCAATATGTCAATAATAACGAAGAAGGTTTAATTGAAATTTACAAGAGTTCTCAGTGATTTCGTGTAAAATACTCAAGTGACCTATATAAGCTGAGTTTATAGAAATTCAGGTAGTCTGGTGAAAACCGACCTTTACTACTTAAAATTACTCTATTCACGCCTTCAAAACTATATGCTTTTATGAGCTATAGAAATGCCATGATAATCTCACTTTATGCTTGATTTTCGAATTTTAATACGTCAAATAGTAAGATTAGAGTTTATTATATTTAGTTACCGAATTTAATTACGAAAATCGTTTTTTCAGATTTACAGACTATTTCTTTTAAGTTTCTCTGCCTCTGTTTCAACTGATTCTAATAAATAATTTTAGTGTTGTCTCGTAACAAATTGTATTTTATTGTTGCGTTTTTCAGTCAAATACTGAAATAGCAAATTTTGGAAAAGTTCGTATGAAATGCCAACAAGTTTTCATTTATTTTAAATATTAGATTTGTCGTATAAAATGTCAACGTTATTTTCGTTTTTGATTAACTCGTTACGTATATTTTCCGATTACTTTATTTGCATATTTATACGTTCTTATACGTGATTGATTGAAACCATATGAGAATTATTCAAAACTTCACACAATAAATTGCGGTAAACATTGACAACGAAAATTATTGACATAAACAAAAGTTTCAAAAAATTGAAATCGATTATTAAACAAATTAATTTTCATCCCATCGTGGTACTAAAAAATTCCAAGACACGTATTTTAAAAAATAAATATTTAAATTCATAGATTACATGCGTAGATACGATTAACTGAAAATGCAGAATACAACGTAAAAGAAACACGAAAAAAAATTTCCAAACATAATTGTGTGGAGTTTGTCACATAAATTACACTTATAATTCTTCCGTTACAAGAGTGTCCCAGTTACGATGTGCGTTACACTAAAGAGATACTTCACTTCGTGAGAAGTAATTACTGAAACATGCAAATTACATTACTTCCCCAATTATTGTTTTAATTAATCTTTTATTAAAAATAAATAATTTCTCATGAAAATGAATATTCATTAAAAAATCAAGTATTCTTTCTTTTATTCATTTCTGCATCTGTTATTTAGTATTCATTCACAAATATATTTGATGTTTATATTAAATTCGTAAATCACATATTTATGAGAACATTCATTATAAAGCATATGTCGTTTCATTGAAATATTGGCGGCGTAATAATAATAATTCGCGTGCGAAATATGAAGGTTTCCTATTTATATTCCAGTTTTTACGATTCAACCATTCCCAGAAATTAATGGCACTCGATATAGATATAGGGTTTTCGAGACTTTTTTTCGTTATACATACACCAACAAAATTTCACACTCTCTGTTTACTTATACGACGGCAGATTATCAACACTCATAATAAAACGCACGACATGAAATATTTTCATTGACCACGAATATTTCATAGTCTTATTAAAATATTAACAACAATTCAATAATTTATCTTTGTTACTGAATTCAGATAAATCAATTTGAATTAAACCGATGCTGCTAATTGTACCTTTTAGAATTTACTTTATTAATTTGGCTATTTAAAATTATTATTTTTCTATATAAAATAGAAAATTTCCGCTATAATGATTCAAGAGTGGTAATTCGAAAATAACTGACATGAATTTCTATTCTTGTGCTTGGTATTTCATCTTACGAGTTATCGATGTTCGTCCTAAAATCTCAATGATATTTGATGCAACTTACTGGGTTACTCGGGGTCACCTATTAATTATAGACTATAGGTCCCTCACTGACATTTTTGTAGGAAATTTTATGCTCTTCAAAAAAAGGTTTAGTGCAATTTTGCCCCATCTTGCACCATTTTCAATAAAATGAAAAAAGTCATAATAACTTTTAAGGTTTTTAAAATCATTTTTTAATACCATGTCAATAAATTAACTATCAAAAATAATATGTACACATTCTTGACAATAAAATTATAAACTAAAGAAAAAGAAAAGAATTTTTTTCAACGTAATCAATCGTTAATCAAAACCGCATTCAGTGATAAAAACTGTAATTTATTAACCCTTTCAGGGGAGCAATTAAACTGGAAATTATATTATAGACCGTTTTTGCGCTCGCTAATAAAAAATCTGAAGTAAACATTAAGAAATTCAAGATGGCGGCTGCAATATGGTGGATCGCAAGCAGAAAAATTAAAAATTTCAGAATAAAATAAAAGTATATTAAAAAATATCGTATTCTCCCTGGTAGAAATGGAAATTACCATGCCACTGCCATGCTAGCAGCTAGACAGCGCCATGCTAGAATCGTCACGTTTTGCCCAGTGCGCATGCGCACATGAAGAAAAACGATGTGGAATAAACAAGAATAATGAAGGTGGGAAGTATCAATCCTAAATTTATTTATTCATTAATCGTCAAGAAAATTTCTTAAAACAGTTAATTAATTATCAACAAATTTCTTAAAAAAGATAAATTAATGAGTCATTAAAAAATTCATTAAGAAAATTGATGTAATTTATTTCTAAAATGATATGGAAATATTTGAAAATTAAATATATACGAATTGTAATACACACGCAAAACTTAATCTTAACAGTTGGAGATTCCGATGGGAAGCATTAGCTTCCCACGGTGCAGTCTGTATTTAATTTCTCGAGATTAAATGTAACTTAATACAACCCGGAGAGAATAAAACGAATCGTTTTAAGATTTCTATTTGTAGAAAAGGGCCAATTTTTTACAAATTATACTCACCACCATCTGGTAAATGGCGTCGACGATGTTGTACATCTCGTCCCTCGTGATGAAACCGTCGTTATCCACGTCGTAAAGCCTAAAGGCCCCTGAAATTGAACGAGAATGGAACGATTTAGTTAAACCCATGTTCGGATGTCGCCGTGTTTACATATATACGTATATATACGTATATTATCGCATTCATATACGGAGCACGTTACATTTTCTACGCCAATTTCCAGGTGCTCCACAAGCTCATTATGAATATTCTCTGAATTTTAATCAAATGGTAATATTAAATCTCTGCGCGTTATGTTATTCTTTCTTTTTTATTATTATTTACATTTATATATAAGGTATCGTCTCGTATTGTTGCAAAATAACATAAAAAAATAATAACAAAATAATTTTTAATTTATATATTGTATTTCGAATTAAAAACAAAATGCACAAAAAATGAGTTTTAGTATAGTAAAAATATGACGTTCGATATTTAATTCGGTGTATGTTTACTTTCGTAATGAAAATGTTTTTTTTTTTTTTAATGTTAGCGTATCATTTTTTTTTAAACTACGTATATGCCGTCGCTTCAATAGGAAGCTGTTTCTCGATTTTAAATCCAAGAAGTTCTATCGCGCTCTTTTTATGAAAACGACGCAGCCTCGTTTTCGCTTTTGAAAAGCGTGTACTTCAATTTTGGATTCAAAAGGAGTCGTACCATAACTTTTTGCACGAAGCAGGTCACACTTGGCGAGGTAGCAATCCCTACCTTAATTTCGACTGGTTGACCTCGTTTCTCCTTTCAAGATCCGATATCATTTTTAGTTTCCTCGAAATGTACATTTCTCGTGATACGCATTTTTTTGTCTGTTTTCGAACTATTCATCTATATGAATTAATACTTATGTATTACAGAAAGTTATCATTGCATTTCTTTGCCTCGAACAAATCCGTAAAGTACTTAATGAAAATTATTTTGCCGATAGTCTTCTCTCTAAATTTCATGGAGTGAATTTTCACTCTTTAACTGGAATCCCTGAAAAAAGAAACGAGGAAAAAAAAGACTCGGAAAAAACGTGATCAGGCTCCGTGTCATCCACCTAGGTTAGATAAGTGTAAAAACTACCAAGAAAAAAGAAACCCACCACTCAAAATTAATATTCGACAAAATGACCGATGAAAAAATGACCTATGGAAAATGTCTATGGAAAACTCAGTTCTGCTTGTTTTAAAACTAACCAAACCTATCCCGACACTCGGGTGCCTAGAATTCGGTACCTTTTTTCATCAGTCATTGTTTCATTATTTTATTTTCCGAGTCTCTTTTTTCCGTATCTCTTTTTTCCTGGGCTCTTTATTCTGCCAACCCTTCAAGTGTGACATTTCACACTTTTTGGATTGAAATTTCACTTTACATTGGAATGAGTCGAAGAAATTGCACTCCAAACAGTCAAACTCCTTTACATAATATTAAATTATGTTTATGATTCCTTAAGCCATGTATATCTGTTCTATAAACAAATTTGGTCCGGAGCTCATCACAATTTATTTGATTGTTTAATAATTATTCGCTACTTCGCTATAATCATGTGATCGAGCAGGGTTGTCAAGTTTTAACTTGAATGCTAGAAAAGATAGAAACTTGTGTTGTACTCTTTCTATTTTAACCTTATAAGCCTCAAAGAAGGGAGACCACACAATCGATCCATACATAAGAATGGATTTAACTGCAATGCGTTGTAATTTTGCGTAATTTTGTAATTTTAATGTTGAAGCCAGCAATTTTACATAATACATTTAGACGTTATCATATCAATGTTTTAAATACATTTGTTATTCATTGATATAAACTACTTGAATGATTTCCAAAAGAAATAAGCCGATATCAGCACGCATTATAGATACCCTTTTTCTCTGTTTTGAAGCCACATTTCCCTAGTTTGTTATCGCTCAAAGTAAAAATTGCTACGTGAAGGTTTAATTAGCATGAACGTTCCCCCGGATAAACTAAAAGTTACTGGGTAAAATGGAAATTCCGACGTGGAATGTTTGTAAAAAAGTAGGGGAATCACTTTTCGGCGCCTCGGCGTGCATTGGAAGGCGACGGACAATTGAATTAAATTGAAAAGCATTCATCGTTCATGACCCGACAAGGGAGTATATACATATTATAAATCTCGCGCGAGCTGAATTTCACACCGTATACCGGTTCATTGGGTTTATCCGTTTCACGTCGACGGTTTCTAGCCGAGATATATTTATGTATACACGTTTGACCGTAACGAAACTCACTGATTGGCCCGCAACACAGACCAAAACTATCGATGAAATGGAATTCAAATTGTATTAAATCGTATTAAATTATATTCGGGTTTTGCCTATGCGTTTGAAGTGCATTGTAATAAAATAAACCTTTTTGCTGGGAGGTGTTTTTTGTAAACATTTTTTGGTTTGTATATGATTTTAAAATGTATACTGTAAATGTACAAATGAAATAATATCGAAGTAATAAACAAAAATTTATTCTTGATGTAAAAAAAAAAAGTACATTATGTAACGTGAATTTCCATAATTTTTAAAAGTATATTAATTACTTCAACGTTAAAAGTATATTAATTACTTCAAAAATCTGCGAATAAAGCAACAAAAAAAAAAGAAAACCCATTGGATTTGACAGACCGGTAAAGGATCAAACAACACATTGAATAAGCAAATTGGTGGAATTCGACAAAAAAAAAAAAAAATATTTGCTCAGCCGATTTTCGGCACGTATGCACTGCGACACACCTGCCACGACTTTTCATTGTATCGTTTTTTTTTTTCACAGGGCGGCCAATGTGTACTCGCCGCAGGCACCCACAAAAATACGATACTCTAATTGTGAGGATTGAATTGATTCGGTTGGTCGCATTTCGTGAATTATTCAACAGATGTATTTTAAGAATAGAAGAGAAAAATATGACATTGATAACCGAACGGTGTAATTGACTGCGACGAATAAGAGCTTACTTTATCATTATTTAGGTTAATGTAACCTATTGATCATTTATGTCGTTGGTGCGAAAGCAAAGCCGTAATAAATATATACAGTTAGCAAGATCGCGTATGTATGATATGTGATAAAACTGCAGTCGATCAACATTTGATAGAATGCTGACAGCCTTGCATTTGTCAAACATGTCAAATATCTCGAAACTTTGCAATCGAATGACCCACGATGTCGATCTGCAAAGTAACGGTATAGGTATATAGAGATATATATTTACGATATTTCCGAGGCCAAAATTGTGAATGGTAAGATTGAAAAAAATATAAAAGTACGGTTTAACAACTAACTTTACAGTTTTTGCTTGTTACAAAATTTACTTACAGTGTAGCTTCTCGTCCAAGTTTCCTCTCGACGTGACAGAGAGAGCCCTAATGAACTCCTCGAACTCTATCGCTCCGTCCTGCAATCCAGAAAAACAGATAAATTCAATTTGGTGACTAAATACGAAAATATGTGTCGAACTTTTGTAATTGTAGGATAAGATAATTTTCCACGACGATTAAATTGCAGAATTAAGAAAAATACAGAATTACGTTAATAGTTATATTAGATGATTTGAATGTAAATCGTGAAAGTAATTGAAAATTGATGCGATATTACTAAAGTAATTTTTTTGTTGATTTGGTAAAATTGAAATAAAATTCGTATATTTTTATTTATAAATATGTGGACTGATTTTAATAAGTTGGTAATTTCTTGGAACTTGGAATATATTGATTACTTTTCTAGTTATTACTTTCATCATATATTAATTTGATTAATTGAAAAATAAAAATATAAAATTTTGTTTTATGAATGGAAAAAAGATAATTTCATTATTAATTATTTGTAGAAATTAAATAAATTGTTGTTAATAGTTTTATACCTGTATAAAATTTATATTTTTTTCAGTGATACAAATTTAGTGATAATATCTTCATTTATTCAAATGTGTATAATTTTGTCTTATACCTCTAACAAATAATGT
Organism: Trichopria nigra; assembly: GCA_030522945.1. Lineage (NCBI taxonomy): Eukaryota > Metazoa > Arthropoda > Insecta > Hymenoptera > Diapriidae > Trichopria > Trichopria nigra. The sequence continues at coordinate 5,094 of JAPYZR010007625.1, read as the reverse complement.
TTTTAATGGAAGAGACAAATTTTTTCTGGCCACAAAATTGGGATAAAACATTAAAGTAACAATTTTTCATTATGTAACATGTTTCATAATTCCATTATCAAAAAATACAATTATACACTGAAAAAGAAAATTCTGAAACCATTTTATTTTCATCTAGATAAAAAGATTTCTTACTGTAACTTTTGGTATATAATAACCTGTCGTTTTAAAAAGCATTATTAATAATACGAATTATTACTTTCATGGATATGTCTAATATTCGATAAAGGCGTTATTTAAATTTCATAATATCGAAAAAAATGTGTAACTAAAAATTAAATGAATTAATTATTCAATTATTATTAAATTAGATTAGATTGTCGATTATGAACTGGTCGTGTTTTATTTTAAATTTGGTTTTCCTTATATATTACTAAAATTTGTTTAATATTTATAAATTTCGTTTTATTTTGAGACTCATGGAATTTTGTCTTACGTATATTCAAATTCTTCAAAAAGGATTTTCAACAATTATAAAAAAAAATCTACGTCTATAACCTATAGAGGTAAACGCAAAATAACAATTTTACAAAATATTATTTAAAAATATACATTTTTAATTTAATAAGTTATTGGTCCTAATAAGTTATGTATTAATTTTAATTTTATTTTCTAATAATAAATATTCATGGCAGATTGGTGTAAAAAAATAAAATGGACAATTTGCAGGATATATACTTACGTTATTTTCGTCAAATACTCTGAATACTAACGACGCAAATTTGGACGGGTCGCCGTGTGGAAAAAATACTTTGTAGATTTTTATGAATCCCTGCAATCATAAAACATTGGGACATTTAGTAAATACGAGAATTTTAAGATAAAAATTAGATTAATATAGAAAGAATATAAAATAATTTATTTACATATTTACATAACATTTTGAGATCGATATTTTTTGTTAAAGTATTTAGTAGTATTAAGTATGGTGTTAAAAATGACAAAAAAATCACATTTCATTTCAGGATCATAATATATCTTTGAATAATGAATAATTTTTACTAGAGTATTACAAAATGAAGGTGAAAAGTTTTGTTATTGGTCTCACTTCAAAATGTTATAATTACATAGAGCGTGTAATGATATTTTAAGTTTCAGTAGAATTCATTAAAATTCAGAGTAAATTTCACCTCATGTAAAAAAAAACCTAACCTAACCTAACCTAATCTAAAATATAGAGATAATAAAGGTCCGATTTCACGGAGATGCAGATATCTAGATATTCATATCTATTCGCTAAACGCCTGCCTCGTTTTCATGGAGACTAAAAGTTCGGTTAGATCGAACTATATTTTATGTATCCTGGATACGCGAGTGGGGTAAATATCTGATATCTGTATCTCCATGAATACGTACCTTAAATGTCATGAAAATATGACATCAAACCAAAATACATACCTGTTCAGTAAGCAACCCGTCGGGACAGTCTTTTAAAAATCCTTTGTGCCTAACATGAAAAAAAAAACAATTATACGAAATTTAATACCCCAGACCAAACAATTTTAGTGTTGTTATTTATAAGTATACAATAACTATTAACTAAAGTAGTTTATGATATAAAAAGTATAAAATAATTTTTTAAAATAAATACTTCTAAATATATAATATCCTTCAGTTATAAGAATCAATTCATATAAAATAAAATAAAAACTTTTTTTTTTTAATGCAAAAAGTATATTTTCTCTCAGATTTTACAAAAGTGTTTGTTCGATATTAATATATTCGTAATATGAAGCACTTTAGTGATACGCTTTAGCGTATCATATCTGTAATAATGTCATAAAATATTGTCGAAAAAAATAAACTAATCGAATTGCACGACAGGATATATTTTTGATCCTTAATGTGTTAAAAATACAATATAACTCGCACATCAAAAAATGTGAAAGTATATATCGGAAAACAATTCAAACATATAGCAGTATACATTAAGAATTTATATTTTCATTCCAATGGATCGTTTTCAATGTTTCGCTTCTATTTCGAAAATATAATACCGAAGTGAAACATAAAACACAACGAATGAAATATTCACCATTTTTCCAATATCATTGCATTCCCAATAACGTTCGATAGACACTAGTTTTCAAGATACGTTTACGCTTGTTTTCATCAGGAATTTCGAACGATTGATCGCGTATATCGCTTTTCAATATAGATTAGGCCATACTTGCTGTTATATATATACACATGTGTATGTATAGGTATATGCATATATAAAACGACATTGATTATACAATTTCGATAAAACTGGTCGAACTATACCGTTGGGCAATTTGAAAATACCGGCTAAACTAATGGCATGTTAAATCTGAATGTTACTAAATTTGTAAAATCGTTTCCACTCATATGTTAAATAATATACGAGAGTGTAGTTCTGTCGAATTGCAGTTATGTCAATTGTATTTATGTGTTGACAGTTATTATAAAGGATATTTTTATCAAAATTTCTTACGACTGATAAAAAAGTAATTCAGAGTGGTAATTATTCGATATTATATTTTCTTTAGTTGAATTTAATAACGTAAATTATAGTAAATATATACGTTAAACAAAAAGAATAGGAAAGGCATAGGAAAAAAAAAGAAAAAATTGCTACTGTATAGGGGCCTACTGATCATTGATCAAAGTATATATTGCTGTTTGTCAATCACTTGCATCGTTAATAGGCATTTGTAATTCTTCAAATTTCTGTAATTTATATATATATATATATATATTCAAAACATGTTTTTCTTTGTTAATTCATTCGTTTTCTTTCAATTGAATTGCTATGTAAATCAATTATGACGAAAACTGCAAAAAAGTATATCTGTTTAAATAATTAAAGTGTAGAATTACGTGAATATAGTGTTAGAAACTCACCATTGTCGGATCTCCTTTTCGGTAACTGAAACAAAAGAAAAAAATGAAGGAATTACAATAATGCAAAATATATACGGGATGAAAATTGCGTTTGCTTAAAATTACGTGAGTATAATATTCGTGTGATTAATATAAAAGAGGTAAAAAATAGTCGACTTATAGTCCTCCGCAGTCAAGAGCTTCGCAATTTATTGTCCTTTAGATATCCCAGGGCAAACTGCTGGAAAATGCGGAAAACTCCCCTCGAAGCATTTCCCAGCGTTACTTTCGCAGCGAAACGCCTATAGAAAAGTCGAATTTTCCAACAGCCACCGTTCGTAACAGCCGACGTTGATAAATTCCGAAAAATGTAAGTAAGATGCATCGACTTTATACATTATGCGGAAGGCACGATGCGATTACGTCCTTATTTTACAACTACATGAAAAAGTGTTCAACATGAATTGTGTCTTATTGAGAAGAATAACGTTGCTGAGACGATATTTACATTCTACATGTTCTCTATATATTCTTTAAAATGACAGTCACTCCGTATTAGTGAAACCTCGCTTCAAGCGACGACATAGGTTTGAAAGCGCTATAACACTAGGTCAAAAAAAAATGTATGCAAATATAGAGGGGTTGTATTATCTTATCCAATAAACAACTAGTGAATAATTAACTATAATGTAGCTATGAATATGTCAAGAACCCAACCTAACCTAACCTGACCCAACCCAACCTAACCTACCTTTTTATATACACTTACATATCATTTTTATATCTGTTTTCATGTATATTCATTTTTTTGGTAAAATATATAATTTTCAACATTGACATTTGATCACTCGAAAAAATAACTTTTCTGTAGATTTTTATGAATCAGTTTAATTAACCTAACCTAACCTAACTTTAACAATGTGAATATAACCCTCGCAGAAAAAAATATGTTCGGTGTCCGAAATGACACCCAATTGGTTGTAAACCCGCCCAATTTTTTTAGTGTTTACACCGACTTGGGTGTCATTTCGGACCCCGAACAATATTTTTTGGTGTACATTTCCGTAAGGGAACCACCGCATGCATTTGAATATGTCAAAAAACTAAGCTAACTTAACCTAACCTAACCTGACTTGAACTACTTTGACAAAACTTAACCTAACCTGTTATCAATTATCAGGGGGTTGAGAAGTAAATTGTATCAGCACGCTTATTTATAAATAAAAAATAAAATTGATATTTTAAAAATGCTCATTTTAAAATTTTATGACTTGGTCTGAAAATAAAACTTTTTAATCCGGATTAGTTCTAATGTTGCGCGAAAATAACATTTGCGACCCATGAAAAACGGGCGTGATAACGGTTTTCGGGTGGTAACCCCGTCATTTTGAATGTTGTTGCCTATCTTTCGCGTTTATTGCATCATGGCTCTTCCCTGCTGATATTCAGTTCTCGGCTTTAAAGAAACACACGTTACAATGTGCCCGCGAAATGTCGGCAGCTGCATGCGGAAAACGCGTTTATCGTCCGGAAAACGTTGGCAATATTTCGAAATAACCGGTGAATTTTCCTCCGCACACAGTGTGGTGAATATAGCACGAGTCAACTTTTTAGCTTGACTATACATGAAAAAGTGCGAGGATTCACTTATTGCTGTTTTATTTTATAAACAGTTTCAGAAACTTTGTATGTTTAAAAGAAAGGAAATTATATATCAGCGATGTGAATCCCGGTGTTCTGGCTGTGAATAATTCACATTTCATGAAAGATTAATTTAATTTAAGAAAGTGAAAACATAATCGCAAAAAATATTTGCTCGAGCACGTTTAATGCACGCATAAATTAAGCGCCAAACATAACGTAGAGTGCTTCAATATTTTTAGACAACAACGCAAACACCACTTTCACAGGTTCGGTTCAGAAGCATTTTACACGCTTCCTCCGTGTGGAAAATTGGGATTAAAAAAGTTTTCAGCAAAAAGTCGTTTTTTGCAATTGATGCCGTACCTGCCACATATAAAACTGTTATATTGTAATAAATTTTAATCAATCCACTTTTTATGTAACGCCACTGTACATATATAACTCCTGTATTCTTTATACGTCGTCCATATATAGTATTGTTATAAAATCGTAATTTAGAATCCCGCGTTTTAAATCAAACTTCTCTCTACTTTTATTTTGATAGTCTTTTGGTTACTAGGTTACGTT
>JAPYZR010007622.1:0-12225 GCA_030522945.1 Trichopria nigra | reverse complement strand
AAGTTCTCATTTAATTTTGAATGATTTCTGCTGGAATTTTTTTGGTGATTGTATATGTTATGTAGAATCACCCTTCCAGAGCCCAAATTTAAAAAAAATTTCAATAATTTGTTATTTATACTTTTATTGTTGCAAAGCTCAGTCGGTAACTGTTCTACTTTAGAACCCTCTTAATGTATATAAGAAATTTTCAGTACTATTTCCCCAGAATTGATTGACAAATCAACGGAATTAATTTGAAAATACGTATTTTAAACCTTGACCTGTATGTTCGGGAGACTTGTATATGTACAAAAATTGTTTCGATACTTGTAATTTTGAGTGCACATTTTGGATTCGATATGTAGCTGCATGAAATGAACATTTTGTACGAGAGAATTTCCGCAATAATCAATTCAGTAGAAAGTTGTCGAATAAATCTCAAGTAAAAACGTCGGTAATAGTTCTGCATTATATAGGGTGTCATTATCCAATCCTAGTGGCGTATAGAATCAGCAATCCTATGATTATCGTTTATAAAAAAACGTACATCCCCTTCTTTAAACGTGAGTATATGTATAAATGGAGTATAACGACGTTTAATTTGTTCAGCACCCTTGTTAAAATACAATGCATCTGTCGGTAAAACAGTGCTCACATTGAACCCACCATCGTAATACATATATATCACGTAATATATGTATATATATATCGGGGGCCGCCCATTCGATAAATTATGACTCGCGCCTCTATATGTACGAAACCCTTTGTGTCGCCGTATAACGAGCAGTGCACCAAAAGCGGAATAGTAGTAGAAAACGCCAGGATATTCAAGGATTACACTCGATATAGTAGCCAGATGGTTCGTGATGGTGGCGGCAGTGGCGCGGCCATTTTGCAGCAGCCACAGCGCAGAAACTGTTGAGTGTTGGAAGTAAAGGAAATCGAGACAAGAATCGGGGAAGAGAGGACTGCGTGTCGTACGACTCGTGGAGCGCGAGTAAGATGGAATTCGGCCACAGACAGGAAGGAGTGAGAGCGAAGTGAGAAGCGGATTGAGGGGAGGAGATGAAGCACCGACGAAAGAGAAGAGAAAGAGAGAGAGAATAAGTGACAGACAGAGAAGCGGAAGACGTGACCGACTCATATAACGGAGAAGGAAAGATTTTGAGCGAGAGGGTCGCTGACAAATGCAACTCGTATAAGAGAGAAAGAGAGAGAGAGAGAGACGGACTGAGATAAGAGCACACGGTGTAGGAGGAAGATGGCGAGTGGCGCATGCCAGGTGGGAGAGAGAAAGGAGACTAGATACAGATTGAAAGGGAGAAAGCGGCGGGTGTTACGTGGGAACAACCGGCGAGAGAGACACTGAGAGAACGAGTGAGAGAGACAGACAGAGAGAGAGAGAGAGAGAGAGAGAGAGAGAGCTCGGTGATAGGTGTAGAGCGGTCGGAATAACGTGCAACGCGAATATGGCAAGACAAAGAGAAGAGAAGGATGGAAAGTCGTTGGTCCCGTCCAACACTGGGCGAACAGAGAGGGCGTGATGGATGACGGACGCGGTGCGGGAGAGATGCGAGAGAATCGGAGAGAGAGAGAGATAGAGTGATAGAGTAGAGGAAGAAGCTGCGGTAGTGATATATCAAGTGGGAGAGAGAGAGAGAGAGAGAGAGCTGCCCGTGATAAATGGAAATGGTAGCGAGAGGAGAAAAGGAGAGCGACGGAGATCGCGTGGAATGCAGGTAACCAATGGTGGAGAGCGAGATGTAGGATAGATATATAGAGCGAGAAGCACGCGGATGTCGGGGGCGAAGGAAGGGAACGGGGGATGCGACGAGAGGGAAGATGATGGGGGAAGAAGAGGGAGCAAAGCAGAGTCGACCCGCTCGTATATGAGGGTGTCGCGCAAGCCAGTCACGCTGAGGTTTCCATGGCAACGTCGGGCGATAAATCAAGCCGCAGCATCCCCGAGTAGGCGAGCACCGACTCGGATAATAAAACCACGGCGGTGCGTGTATTTAAACGCGTACCTACCTATCCGACTGCCTATTGGTAAACTGCTCCGAAAAAAGTTGTTCGACAGTCCATTTACCTCCTCGACTCACCTATATACCCTACAAATGCGCACACACACATACATATGTATCGCTGATTTTCTGTTTGCCCCCGTGATTCGATGACGGCGTGTGACCGACCGTCCGGATCCTTCTCCTCGCGATCTATGTTGTCTTCTGTCTCCGTTCCACTTCCGCACTCTCGGTCCTCGCCGCATTCCCATTGGTGGAGAAAGGTTTTATAGTATATATATATACTTTTCGAAGATCTTGCTCTCCTCTCCGTTCACAATGCATAAAGAAATTCGGTGACCGTTTCACGGGCGTTTTACACCGACACTCTTGTCGGAGCCGACACTACGTCCATCCGTATAGACGGATCAGCCAGTTGATGAGTTGCAGGAAAAAAGTTTCCGTCGTTCCTCTACTTTATATGCGTGTGTGTATATGTATATACATAAACGATGCGATATATATAGATGTGTAGTCGAGGTGCTCTCCATTAATCGCTATACGGCGGAATTGAAGGTTAGGTTTTCATGGAAAATATAATAAGTGGCATGATATCGGCCTGGTCGTCCCAGCAGCTTTTTATAATACTATATACGATGATTAGCGAGAACACCTGTTGCTCTACAACTTCGATGCCGATTTCTTCCTGCGCGCAATAATGGGGCGGATCGATTCAGGATACGCGCGCGATAAGGGCGATCCTTGTCCATTCGTCGATCAACTATTACGCTTTAAACTAATATTATACCTGATCATGTTTTTGCCAGACCTCCAGGTGGTGCTGATTCAACGCGAAGCGATTATAACTCCGAAATTTGTTCCCGATGGTTTTATATTCATCATTTTCGATTTTATTCCTGAACCTTTCGGTCTGTTATATGGCTGTTGAACGCGTAATTAAATATCTATGCCCTTAAAATATATATAAATATTACACATTATTGGTACCTTTTCGAATATAACGGCTTTGCGTTATTGATTTATGCCCCTGTATACGCAGTCTATACGGTGTACGTATGTATAGTAGTAGTAGGTACGGGGAACTTGTTAACCTATATTTTACCAAGGTTTCGCGGAAAAATCGATATTCCTACTATTTTCCCAATTAATTCAATTACAAATTGGCCAAAAAAAAATCGCCAGAAATATGTTCTACTTGGTTTGAAGTAAACAAATTACTATAAATTGAAAATATGATTCTTTTAGGACCTCGAGGCGTAAAGATAAATTCTTCTTATAAGGTGGTTCCAAAGTAGAAAAGTTACCAACCGAGCTTTATACTTTTACCAAATTCAAAATGGCGGATCCATTATGGCGGACAAAGATTTTAGAAATGCCTCGTTTTTGAACCTATCCAAATGACCGCCATATTGAATTTCCCTAAATCTGTCATCGGATTAGTAATCAACGACACCGAAAACCCCCGAATAAATCAATTTTGTTCAAATTGACGCATTTCTAAAATTTAGGTCCGCCATATTGGATCTGCCATTTTGAATTTGGTAAATCAAGCATCGGATTCGTAATCGGCGACCCCAATAACATTGCCATGCCAAATTTCGAATAATAATATAATAAGCAATAAACAATGATGTCTTCTTTGTAATTTTGATACGTTCCTTCATCACAATAGTAACAGAAAAAAGCAAAAAGACCGATCTGAATGCGTCAACACGAAATAAATTTTTCTTGTTGCTGGTAAGAGAAAATAATTTATTTCAGATTTTCCTCTTTCAATTCGGAATCAATGTCATAGATATTTTGTCAGGGATTGTATATGATGTGTAGAATGACCCTTCCAAAGCTCGAATTTTGAAAAAATGTTTCAATTCTTTTTTATTTATACTTTTCCGGTTTTGAGGTTAGGTCGGTTACTGCTCTACTTTAGAACCACCTTAAATGAGAACTTTTGGAAACAAATCATTTGTAAGGTAGGTAGGTATGGAAAAATAATTTAGTTTCAAAATTTTTCACTGAAAAACAATTTTATCTTCCACTTTTTTATTGCGAGGTTAGGTCGGTAAGGACGTTCTACAGTAGAATAGTTACCGACCTAACCTCAAAACAGAAAAAGTATAAACAAAAAAGGATTTAAATGTTTTTTCAAAATTCGTACATTGAAAGGATGATTCTATATGAACACCAAAATACCATCACATGTCATATAGTGACATTGGTTCGAAATTTTAGAAGGATTATCCGAAACAAATTATTTTCTTAAAATGAATTATTTACCTACAACAACAACAATAATTTATTTCGGATAATCCTCGTTTAATTTTGAAGCAATTTTATCGATATTTTTTTGAGTATTGTACATGTTTTATGTAGAATCACCTTCCAAAGCCCAAATTTTGTAAAAACGTTTCACTTTTTATTTATACTTTTAGTTTTGGATACCTCGGTCGGTAACTGTTGTACTTTAGAATCCTCTTATGTAGGCTTATAAAGCTGCTCGAACGATTACGTCAATTCCTAAACTGAAATATTCAATTTAAATAGAAACTATAGATACATTTTCAAATCCAAATGATTGAAACTTTTTTTTTTAATTTGGCTTTGGAAGGGTGATTTTACATGACACATATAGTTCCTCAATAAAATTCCAGTAAAAATAATGAAAATTTCAGTGAAAATTTTTGGAAATAAATTATTTTTCTATACTACCTGCCTTAAAAATAATGTATATTTATATATATATATATTCAACTCCAAATCCATTTTAGGGTGTTATTATGCGGTTTTTATAAATGTACATCAAGTTTCAGCGAAATTGGTTCAGAATTGGGCGAGAAATCGCAAGAATAAAATTCTAATTTATCATTCTTTTTATTCTTGTGAATTCTCGACTAATTGTATACTGATTTCTTAAAAATTTTTAATTTAATTTTAATTTATTTTTATAATTTACATTTTTCGTATTTCAAGATTAGGTCGATAACTGTTCTACTTTAGGCCCCCGTTAAGAGGCATATAATAAGCTTTCACGGGGTAAGGCAATCTTACCTTGAAGAAATTGAAAATTATTTACTTTTATCAAAATTTCGGTGTGGTTAATATACGAAAGTAAATATCAAACGGGTATATACTACAAGTTTGTGTGTTATAAATTCGCGTAGACAATCTTTCATTTGCAATTTTGAAAGTAGGTCCCTCGACGCTTTAGCATCCCCTGAAGGTATACCTAATATTCTCTGAAAACGTTAGGCAGTAACCAAAATCTAAAAAATTGTACTCAGTTCCTATAAAATGATCAATAATATGATGGAAAATATATACATAATATATGGTCATAGATTTTCGCGGGAAAGTTGAAAAAATGACTGACAAGTGAAACGTCCATCAAATATATATGTATATATATGTATACTATATATAATGCACTCATACTAATTCCTCATTTCACGACAGTTAAACAGCTGGATGCTCATTTCTCCTATACAAAATTTACTTGATTTTCAGCGAGGATACAAACTATATATGCAGACTGTGTTTTGTACAAAAGTCAAGAATTCTTGATTGATATTTAACTAATGAAGAATTCGTTGATTTTATTTAAGATGGTCTGACTGATATACAAACAAAAAATAATCAATAGACATTACGACATAAAAGCAAGAATTAACAGTACGTTGCATGTAATTGCAACGATATTTGCAACATATATGATCTTAAGAAATTGTCTTATTCCTTAATTTCTGTTTATTGATTGTTCATTACTGATTTCTCGTTATTATTGATTTTGGCTTCTGATGATTAGATTACGAGATAATAAACTTGCAGTCAATTCTTACTGGATTTTTCACTTCATAAGTAAATCACACGTCAAAATACATGCGAACGACGGATACAATATAATATTTAAAACGAAGAGAATGAAAAAACACAGAGTTTCAATTTTCAATAATTCAATCTGTCAGTCTTCCAGTTTTCCTCAGCAATTATCAACATTTCGTAACCATTTTACCTTTAATTATTATTACGATGCCATATCCATTAACAAACGTTAATTAGAAACTTTGGCAACAATAAATTAATTTTAAAAATTTATCTAACATTTATAATTTTAATGAATCATTTTCTTTTTTTGTCTTTTAACAACACTAATGGGCGAATATATTTTAGGCTTTCTTAGAAATATATCACTTACACCTTTTATTTCCTTCAAAAATTTATAAATTTATTTTTATAGATTTTCAAAAGCCTACCGAAGTATTGAATTTATGCACACCTGAAAAAGTCCACTCCCTCTATGTAGTAAGAAATTTCAGATTAAAACCAATGCAAATGCAAAATATAAACACACTTATAATTTTGAGGTAAGGAAAGATGTATTACAGAGGAGCAGATTAATATCAGTCAGTAGTTCGTTGCATATAATTACTAAAGTAAAAGATGAAAATAAAATATAAATTTCACCCCAAAACACAAAGTCAGTGAAATTCGAAATAATGTTTTATATTATGTTATGTCATGAAACGTAGACATTTGATGAAAAAACATATGGTAATTTTTGTTCCTCAAATTATTCGAGTTGGTAATTGTTCGAGTGACCAGTGCCAATACTTCCAGCCAATACTACTACTGTATGGGTCGAAGTAACAAAATATAATTTGCAAAAAAATAATAAGTCATAAGTTATTACGATTACTCCTTATTTGCTTTCAAACATCAATATTCTTATTATACTTCAAATATTTAATTTTATCGTCTGGTTGCAATGGACGATTTACCAAAATCGTTAGGTATATACTTTATTTAAAATATTCAAATTAATAATTAAAAGTGCATTTAACATATTCTGCATCTGTTGGCGTTCCAGACGCAATCAATATGAATGATTTTGTATAAAAAATATATTAAAAATGTGTCGACTCTTAGAACGGCATGATCAAATGTGTTATTTGCAGAAATTTATATACATACATATAAAATTGAAAAAGTGAAAATAAAATAAAAATAATATAATTTAATTATATTTAATTATATAAAATTTTATAATTATATAAAAAATAATTATATAAAATATAATACAAACAAAAATAATTATTTAATTATATAAAATTTAATTATTTTAAGACTGCTTTATTTTATTTTCACTTTTTCAATATTACAAACGCAAAGTTTTTAACAATTTTTTATACATATAAAATGTACGATTGCCTGGTAAATAAATAAACATGCAGTTTACAATATACCTTCTACTTAACAAACATAACTCCTGCAAAAGGATCCTAAAATTTCTCAAGGAAATAAACTTCTACGATAAAATATAACCATGTAAAAATGTAACAAACCTATGTAATGCAATTACATGTAATATAATGTGAATTTATATATATATGAACATTGTAACTAAATTTGTAATCGATGTCGCTAATACCGCAACATATGTTGCAACTGTAAATAAATAAATAAAAATAAACATGCAATTGCAGTTTATATGACTATATATCTCAAATACCTATAAAAACAATATAAAAGAGTAGAAAGGCAATTTTATACCTAATATCGCATCACATCCAATTCACGTTTTTGTCATCTGTCAACAAATGTCTAATAAAATTACGAAGCTTTCGTATTTGGGTACATGTACTTGGTGTCTTTGGTTAATTCATTAGACTTTTCTACGCAATGTGCAAAGAATCTACATAAAATACACTTATATGCACTTTGAAGCACCTATACAGAAGGAGACAATTAAAAAACTCTAACACTTTAATTTCAATGCAAATCTAGCATTGATCCCTTTAACGAAAGGGTGCAACTGCTATAGATATAATCTACACGAGAGATAAAGTAGGGGAGATTGAAACAATGAAAGAGCTATACTTTATAGCAAAGAAAACATATATAGCCTAACCAATTGTTTGTAACGAAACCAATTTTTAATTTTGTTTTTATAGTAAATTATAAAATTAGGAAATTAGCTTGCATTTATATATTTACCATTATTGTATATTATTAAATCATAAATCGAAATTTTTCTATTCTGTGTATTTTTTTCTACTATTTCCTATTTGTAGATATTTTCTGTTCGAGAAAAAATTGAACCTATTGAAAATTTGCCTTCAAGCAGTTGCACAGGTATATACAGACGTACCCATAGTATGCAGCTAAATTGCAAAATTATAATGCTTACAACATTAAAATGCGTAGAATGTAATAAATAACAGTTATGCAAGGTAACTGACGATAAACCAACAAAACAAGAGAAGAAATTTAATAATATATGTATGTACCAAAAAATCATAAAAATACAAAACAAATAATAAAGTACAGCCCTTCAAAAATGGTTTTACTCATGAGTATTTATTGTTTTATGTTCCTTGATAATATTTGTCATTTTTCTGATGATAATTGTGAATCAAGACGCCTAATTTTAAAAAATCAAGCGGAACAATTGAAATAGTACACACGGTATATATGCTAAGAGATTTCTACCCTACAACCTCCAGGTGGATCGATTTTAGATGACAGACACATTACAGCATAACAGATGCCCAAGTAGAAATATGTTGATAATTGAAATGTAAATAAATTTACAATTTTTTAGATAAGTTGAAATAATGTATAACATGCTTATCGATACAATAATGGTATACATTTTTCAAATAATGGTTAAATTCATTTAGTAAAGAATTCGAGAAACAACATTGTAAAATGCATGTGCTATTGTAATTCATTTAAATTATTTGAAAATTGTTCGAAATAAGAACAGCTTTTAATTGTTTAATGATTCATTGAAGTTATTTTCGTTCTTTTCATAAGCGTATGTGCCTGCGATCTTACATTTATTTACGACGTGTTTTCTTAAAACTATTTTGAGTGTACAAACTAATTGGCTTATAAATAAAAGTTAGAATGTATTTTCGATACCGACGCGCGCTACTGCAGACTAATTATATTTGTTTTAAGGTAAATTATGTTTCCATAGTTGCAAAATAGTAGATTAGAAAATCGTTAAAAGTAGTAAGTTCGTTTTTGCGAGCGATGAATGTAACGATGACGCAATTTTTTAAATGTACGTAATAAAACGTACATTTTCATTTTTCATAATTGTATGCAATTCTGGATTTAGTCAAAATTTTGCAAATTATAGTTTTTTTTTTAGCGTTTTATTACAATATTGTTCTCTCTTTGACATTGCAATAAACATTGAAATCAATTCATTGAAATCAGTTTATAATGTTTAAAAATATTTTTTCAAAGCATTAACATCGATATAATCGGGATACACGTGTAATTTCTTACATTGTAAATTGCTAAAGTTTTACAAAAAGGATATATATATTTGATTTTGCAACAATAAAATTCTTCATAAAAAGTAATTAAAAAATATATATATACACAAACCGTCTGCGAACAATGGATATTATACGTTCGGCAAACAATAGGATGCGTTAGTATTATAATCATTATAACTGTGATTTTAAATAATCAATTCGGTGTCTTATGCTGCCAATCCCATCGGAGCCCTTGGACCCCATGGACCCCTGGACACGTTTCGCTTTACGCCTCGCAGATTGTGGAGAATTACTTCTATCACATCCGCTCAGCGTATACTTTTCACGTTAGATTCACATGAGTAATTAATACACTCTAAAGAATAATTGAATTTTACCCAGTAACGCATGATCGAAAAATCACATCATTGTTTATGTATGAAGGTCGAGAAATAATGTGAATTATCCTGCAATTTGTCATCAGTTATAAAATGGAGGTAACTTGCTTTTATTTATATTTGATGGAAGATAAAAGCCTTACTGAAGATAAGATAAGGAATTAAATATGAACATCCGAAGATAACACTATGTGAGGTTAATTTTTGTCCGCGCCAGTAAACTTCGATATACATGTAACCTGATGTGTCGTTTAACGATTTGAAAAATTGTATTACTTTTAGAAAACCTTTTTCTGCTGATGAATATATGTATTGTATTATTTCCATGCTTCATGCATATACTTTTGTTTATTTAAAATTTTCATTAAAAAAAATTATTCATTTTTAATTACTATTGCTATATGTATATACACTATTCTTCTTGAATGCATGTCAAAGAAAGCGTATAAATATATAGAAAATTATAAAATCAATTGTATTATCTTCATTTTCCAAATTGCATTTCACGTCAAACAGTAAATATTTTGTCAGGATTACTTAATAATTATAAATATCAGAAATTTAACGTGGAAAAATGCAAGTGGTAAAAAATTATACAGAGAAAATGTCCTTTAATTATCGTGAAAAATCAATAATGCAATGTAGTTAGTGACGAAATTTCTTCGAAAATATTTCCCAACTTGGGGTGACTTTCGACGGTCGATTGAATAGTTGAGACTACAATAAAAAATTTTCTTCGAATGCTTGATTTTTGGGTATTCACTCTTGTTATACGTTTGCCTTTTGTATATGCTGTGTGCAGTATATAAGCGGAAGGACTCGTTTCTATTAAGGATGTGCAGTAAGTTCTTTTTTTCGAAAAGACTGGCTGTATTATTAATACCATTAATACTGATGCACGTGATTTTTATTTCAATGTATTTGTAAATTTAGTAACTGAGAATGATTATTTTTTATAATAATATTGTGGAATAATGATCGAAATATAAAAAGAAAATAATTACTGAGCACCCAGCCCCCCCCCCCCCCCCCCCCCCTCCCCCCCCCCCTTCTCCCTCCCCCTCTTTCTCTCTGTCTGTCTCAGTGACTTTTGAAATAAATCTTCCTAATAATGATAATTTTTTTTTTGTAAATTGTCTATATAATAATAAGATATAATTTTTATACTAATTATTCGTAATAATAAGTGAAGCTATATTTATGTTATACTATTAACCGACAAGATATACCTGAGAAAATTCCTCGAATTTCGACCACACCCAACCTGTGGAGTATATGTGCCCTATACAATTCAAGGAAAATCATGGGATACGACCAGCTGTATTCGGTTGACTTTTGGCAATCGAAGATTTTTTACTGAAGCATGCACTCTCTTGTTCAGCTGTGATTGTTGGCATTGCTACAGTAAGTCTTTCCGGTTGCCACCTGCGAACTACAATATTATGATCCGAAATAGAGAAACTTTTTTTTGAAGTTGTTGCAATTTCCGTTGGAAAGTGTAACTTAAATAAAATAAACAACCGGATCAGTTCTACGACCGAAATATGGAGCAACCGAAAAAATTGAACAAGGGCTCATTTTAAAGCTTAACGAATATACTTTGAAATGCCGAGAGCCCCTTTGAAAAATACAATTATATGGCGGCTCCAATATGACGCCTATAAACTCTTAATTTGTATAAACAAAATTTAAAAACGTACATAAAATTAAAATTTAGATCATGTTTATAGTGCATTTTACGTATTCCGATGAATTTTTACCTATACTTATTCCAAAGAGAAGGATATGAAAAATGTAGGTTTCTTTTTTCTCCTCGTAAATTTTTCCATATTTTTATTGTCTTCTACCTGTTTTTTGAGTTTAGAAAAAAAAATGAGCGGTAATGTAGCTAAATTCTAAAGCCGGATTCGCGTTGGGTACGAAAAAATTCATCGGAATACATAAAAAGCACTGTAAACATGGTCTAAATTTTAATTTTATTTTTTAAAACTTTTTTTATACAAATTACATTTTTACCCGCCATATTGGAGCCTCCATATTAGATTTTTCAAAGGCGCTCTCGGCATTTAAAAGTATATTCGTTAAGCTTTAAAATGAGCACTTGATCAATTTTTTCGGTTGCTCCATATTTCGGTCGTAGAACTGATCGAGTTGACGTGGATCGTCCTATATACATTTAGTGAACTTATTAACAATTATTATGTCGATATAATGGTCAGGCATATTTACTTTCTTGACCACAAAAATTCAATATTTTGACATGTGAGTATTAGTGAGACGGTCAATATAAAAAAAAAATATTTATATGTAGTGCCTATAGGTGAAAACAGGCATATGTTTGGGGGAATTCTATGTTAAAAAATTATTTAAAAAAAAAATTAAGTTATAAACTAGGGGCTTCGCCCCTGCGGCCTCCGGCCGCCAACCCCACCAAGGGGCTCTGCCCCCTGGACCACGGGCTCGCTTCGCTCGCAAGATTGTCTTGATTCGGCCCTTCGGGCCTCAATAATTCAATATACTTCGCGACTGTGGCCTACGGCCGCAGCCGCTCAGTCC
>JAPYZR010007620.1:0-13146 GCA_030522945.1 Trichopria nigra | reverse complement strand
AAATCTTGTATATATATATATATATATATATATATATATATATATATATATATAGGGAGAGACATAATAAGTCTATAGATGGTTAAAAAAACGATACCTCTTTAGTAATATGCATTTTTAAACTGGTTATTATCAATTCATCTAGTGCCTTTTATTACTTTGCCTGGCGCGCAAGGCGGGTTTCTTATTGCATTTGTTTCGTCCTCTTCAGAATTTATTCGGTCAATTAAAGTTAAAAAACATAAAAACCCTGGGTAGAAATTAAAATATTTCTTAGCCAATTCTTAGACAATTCAGATATATTTATCACGTTAAATAGTCATAAGAGCAATTGATAGTGTTAGAAAAAAATTGATAAATTTCTACTAATGAGAAAAGCTGTGATAGAATAATTGAAGAAATTCACATAGAATTAAATTACAATATTAAAGAAAAATCAAATGACATTCTTGTCACAGATTTTAAAATATAAATACTGCATTTTACATAAATTGGACCTTACAAATAAATATCGAATTACCAACCATAGAAATTGTTGTGTCACCCAGAAGTATGGTTATGTCAACTATAGTATGGTTATCATGCAGATTTATTTTTCAACTTTGTCGTCTGTTTATTGTAATTAACATTTTCTTGTAATTAAAAAAAAACTTAGCTTTTTTATATGTTTGTTTATTCTCGTCAACTTTTAGTTACTTTTTATTAGTTTTTGAAAGTTGAAGAATTTTGTCATATATATTATGTTTATAGTCGGCATCAGTTCATCCAGTTTGTCCTAATTATTGAAAATTTTTAATTAATTTTATCGTATATTATGCAATACTGTGAGTTCCAGTTTAAAAAAAATTAAACTGGATTGTACAGATTTTGATGACTTTTTCTTAACTCGTTCTCATAACTGCTTTTGGTTATCTTAACGGCTCTTGGTTTCTATATAGTCATCAACTCTATTGCTATTTTGTTATTTTTTTTCTTACAATTCTTGTTTATTTTTGTGAAATGCTGTCAACTGTTTTGCAAGTAAAACTTTAAAAAAGGTTGACAATTAATATAAACGTACATAATTATAATAAAAGTTGACAAGAGAAACGATACGAAAAATCACCAATGTTGACAAACCATAAGAACGCAAGGAGCTTAATTTAGGACAAAACGTGATAAAAATTAACAATAAAAAGATCAAAATTAGATAATATAATGAAATTGTCAGAAAACTTTAAACATGATAAAATTTTTTAAACGGAAATTTGAAGTGATCAAAAGTTGATGAAAACCAACTAAACTCTACAAGTAAAATAATCGATCAACTTGCTTCTCTCGCTATATTGACGGCATTTAGAAGAAGATTGGAATTGCTTAGTCGTTCATAATTCATGCGGTCATTTTTGTTTAAATATATTGAAAAATATTATGTTAAATATTATATTATGAAAAATATTACTTTTCATATACTGGGTGTCCATGAAGTCGCGGACCGAACCGATAATGGAAGAAAAAAAGAAAAAATCGAAAACCGCCGAAACACGTGAAACGATTTTTCAACCTCACCTCACCTAACCTTCCTCAAAAGATACATCTTTTTGAAAAATCGTTTCACGCGTTTCTGCATTTTTCAATTTGTTGGATACTCTGTATATACACATATATATATATGTATTTTGGTTAATAATGGACGTTTTTATTTTTTAATCTTGCTTAATTTCTAGTCACTGGAAGAAAAATGATCGATTACCTTTCAAGATGTCGAGATTCGTCCCTATATACTATATGCAGAGGATGTAACAAGTTTCTAATCCGAATGTGGTAACAACTGAGCAACAAATTAGAAACATATTAGCATGGTTTCATGCGACTATGCCTAGAATATTTCTTACCGTAAGTACATTTTTGACAATTTTGTAACAATTTTGTAACAATTTGTAACAATTTGTAACAATTTGTAACAATTATCCAACTATTATACCGTCAATGTTTTCAGGGCTCCCTTTTTTTATCCAACAGACATTCGTATCGTATAATAAAAATCAAACAATCCCGCTGCGGCATCAAAAAGAAAATCACCGCCACAGGATTCGCAGGAAGTCACGATAACCGCAATACTCCTCTTGCATATACGGTCGCGATATCGCATTATAAGTAATAATCCTGATAGCTAAGTGGATGAAAAGTGACGCGAGCAGCAGCCCCGGAAGGGGGAACCACGAACAGCCACCATGGGGTTAGAGTTTTGTGTGGGTGAAGGGGGGAGGGGGGGGGGTTGTGCGTTAATGTAATTACCCGCTTCGCGCTCGCGACGCAATCCAGAACACCTCTATTCTCTAATCGCTAATGTTCCACTGATGGCGCCTCGAATTGTGGGAAACCCTACTCTGGAAGCGGAAGGTTACAAAGGCATCAGGACTGCTTTCGATGTTTTTAATCTGTCGATGCGCATCCGCCTTACGGGGTTCATCGTACCATTTGACTCGCGTGCATGGTACTCTATACGAGAGTAGTCCTTCTAATGGGATGCTGCCATTCATAGTTTTAATCAGGACAAGATTATTTTAATTCATTTCATTAGCGCTACATTGCCCTTATACATCAGATAATAGTACTTTAGAATTATAAACGTTGTCAAAAGAAATGAAAAGACGTTGCGGTTTTTGACATGTTTTATACTATCGTTTCAATCATTCGAGTCATATATATTTCTTTGTGTTAGTTCGTTTTGTTTGCTTTAATTGTTTTATATATATTCTTTTATCGTCAATCAGTTTGATTGGTTCTTCTTCACGCAATTTATTTCATTAATTTTCTTCGTATTCTTCATTTTATACATTCATTTTGTATTCCAAACAAATTGCATTACACATAAGTTTTTCATCAAATGTCCACGTTTAAGATTACAAGTAGTGTTACTCTATACAAGATAACTCTCGAACAAGCAAACAGAATTTCTTTTGTAACCTTTTTTTGGATACGCTGGTGCTGTACGAGTAACTGTTTATATATATTGGAACATATCCATAATAAAATGGAGAAATTGCATTAAAAAAAAATGAATTTAACATTTTTAAGAAAAACATTCTGAATCAGCGTCCCCAAGAATCTGCGAGGACAATTTCAGCGAGTTCTAACCCAGCCAACAATCACAGAAGATATGTCACAGTTATGTAACAGTTACATTAAAATGTCCGCCTCAAAATTGTCACAGTTACATAAAAGTGATTGTGACGTAATAGTTACATATAGCTATTAAATAAATATTAAATAAACTAAAAAATCACAATCACTGTTATGTAACTCTGACAATTTTGAGGCGGACATTTTAATGTAACTGTTACATAACTGTGACATAACTTATGTGATTGTTGGCTGGGAAGCATTTTTTTACATTTTGTCCGCCATGTTGAATCGCCATTTTGGATTTGGAAAATCTGACAGCAGATTCAAAATTAAAAATCGATATACATTTTCCTTGGAATCCGAGTGAAGGGTATCACACCTATGTTTTTTCAAAATGTTCAAGTGAAAAATCACCAGTTTTTTAAATGGTAACAACTTTTGCACTGAAAACAAAAAAAAATATATTGTCAAACTACACGATTGTTTTGCACCGATAGTTGAAGAAAGTGTGAAGTTTTCTTCTAATGTCAATGTGAACAAAAAATCATTAATATAAATTTTTCTTACAATTTTCATGTCTTTGTCACAAAAGACGCCATATTATTTCATTATCTAACAGAGCTCAGATTCTGAACGAGCTGATAATGACTAAAAATTCCGTTTTCTTCGTCTTGATAACCATACGAAGGTAATAGGTACACACGAACAGTATATATATATAATTAATTATTCGACAAAATTGAAATTGTTTTTGAGTTCTCGATAAATGATCGCGCGATGGAAAAGGAAATCCGCTTGGCCATTGTAAACATATACACGAAGAAAAGGCCAGGAATCCGCAAGGGCAGGAAAGTTGATCGCGAGCGAAGCTCGTGCCACGAGTAAACATATCTCCATATTTCGGTACTTTTACTAATTATTATTTCCGCACTAGAAGTAGTCTATTTATCCCATTACAAACAGAAAGGGCGGACGCGTAAACACGCGGGGCTAACGCCGTGTTCTGGGCTCCATCGCTGGAGCAGCTATCAAAATTTGTTTATTCAAACGTATATACTAGTCACTGGAGATGTGCTTCTTTTGAATGTCGTTTATTCGAAAGTTTCGCCAAGTCAATCTTATTCCTGGTTGTTTTCCTTCTACTTTTTCACGCAGTTCTTTTCGGAAATTTATAGTGAGCATTTTTATGTCGTCTAATACCGTAGTAGCCCCGGTAGAAATTCTGTCCAGTTTTATTGGGTACAGTTCATTTTCTGGCTAAAACTGTGTACAGCAAAAATGCCCACAAACTAGACAATAACTAGACACAAATAAACACACTAGTTTTTTGTTACAAAACTATCTAAATATTGCACAAAATTAATGTGTTTAAGCTGTCCACAGCTTTGGCTAAAAATCTTGCCTAATAGTTGTTCAGTAAAATATATGCACATAAAATAAATGGGTAAATGTTACGTACATACTGTCCAGTTAAAATGAACATATTAGCCAAATTCTGGGTTAAAAACTGGACAAAAAAATATGATTAGCCTATTAGTTTTAAATATTCGGAATATTTGTAGCCAAAAACTGGACAGAAACTATCCAAAAATTATCTACAAAAGTTACCTAAAAAATATCTATACAATCGTTACATTTCCATTTAAGAAACTGGCCAGCTTTCAATAAGATATTGTCCATAAACTGTCTAGTACACAAGTTTATTAGCCAAAAACTGGGCAGTATTTAGGCGCAATTTCTACCAGGGAGGTTGGATCGAAGTATTTAATCTCGAAAAAAATAATGACCTTTTTTTTAATCAAATGTCCATGTTTCAATTGACCAGCAAATGCAAAAAAAAAAAGAAATTCTGTCACTCTGTAAGTTGGCTCAACCCTAGATCTGATTAGTTTTTGAGACGTATCCATAGTGATATAGTTGAAATAAAAGAGGATATTATAGATTAGAGAAGTACATGAGAATATTATAGAGATGATATATGCAATGCAGTATATATATATTCAAGACTTTTTGCGGAATAGAAAACAAAATGAGAGTATGAGGAATAACAAGGAGGAGATACGAGAGAGTGAAAAGCAAATAGACAAACAGTAAAAAAGGAAGATAGAGTAATCCGAGAGAGATGGCGGATGGCCATGTGGTTTTCAGGAGATATCAAATCATACCGGTACGCCGTTACCGCCACCTAAATATAGTTTATTGCGTTACCGAGTATTAATGAGGGGTCTTCTATATAGAAACGCCAAAGCCAGCTCGAACACCATTTGCTAATGCTTGTTGCAGTTTATCGCACAATAAAATGATGATCTTGTTTTGACACGGTCGGTTTTTTCGCGGACGACGAGTCGTATATATGAAACATGATAGGTGTGTATGAACAAATCCATATCTCATAATAAAACGCTTCTGATAGTACATGTATAGGATCAATGTTGATAATTGTTTTCTGTTTAAATTGTTTTATTTTTTTAATATAAATCCCGTTAGGTCGAGAGATCTCATTTCAAGTATTATCAGGTCTCATTGCAGTACACGTGTCGTTTCAGTACTTTAGACGTTATCATTACAGTAATTGTCTATTTTCATAATAGTTTGGTGGAGATACGCATTTACCACACTGTTGTAGGTGCGAGAAATTGCACTTCCCGCACGTGTAATGAAATGTACAATTTGTTAATAGTGACGTACACATGTTGTTTCCTCCAATATAGGGTCGTTCCAACAGAATCTTTAAATACCTATCCAAACTATATGATAACTAAATAAATAACTATATATAACTATACTTATCTCAAGTTAAGAAAACTATTAAGAAATGTCTGGTATCTGAAAAAAAACTAAGGCTTGCCATTAGTATAATTCTATTCGATGATCAAAACATTGACGAAAACTGGCCGTCCAATATACGTCCATATTTCATCCAGCCAAGAGAGTCATTTCATGGTCGTAAAATGGATGTCCATTGCCATTGTGCCATTTTTCTACATCTTGCGAACATCTTATTGATTAATCAGAAAGTACATATTCTTAAGTTCACCTCAATCAATGTTTTCTACATTATCTATTAACTTTTTTTGTTATAACAGGTATACCTGAACTTCTTACGTTACCTATAAACTTCGAAAATTGAAAATTGAATCAAAAGCTAAATTTCATTATTGATCAAAAGATCGCTAGTTTTTCATTCGAAAAGAGGCCTCATTCAACGTGATCCCTTCTCTATACTTTATCTAGGACTTTTATACATTGACTTCGTTTTTATCTCCCTTCTTCCGGCAACTTATAGTGCGTATAAACATTTCTCAAACGCACGTGGCCATAATCGTCAACCCCTTCCTTTTCTGTATACGATGTTCTTTTCATTCATGGAAACAACCAGCCCAAGATGATCCCGACGTCATTCTTGTTTCTGTGACTCGACGTGTTTGGCGATTCCGGTATACGAGAAAGACGAATTTTATGCATTTTTCATCCAAAGCGAGGTTACGATTTACTGCTAGAAATAATAAACGAGGGCAACGCGCCCGTACCCCCCCTCTTGTATTTCGAACTCGTAAAGTTTGAATGTGAAAATACAAACGTTTAACGACATTCTTTGTTTTCGTGTGCCTTATATATACTACGTATTAACTTGTTGTTCTTACCACATTTTTGTCGCCTTATTTGAAGCAGTAAATCATGGAAAATAAATAAAAATACTATACGAAATTTGTTTTTTTTTTCTAATAATTGCATTGTATACTTATTACGGGAAATGTTTAATTTCACGAATGACAATGACGTTGTTGAAGGGTATCGTTTTTAATAAAACGTGACTTTTTCACTTTACGCAGGACCTTTTTACTTTACGCACGTCATCTTCCGGAGTGCACAAAATTTGACTTTACGCACTGAAATCGAGCGTCTAAAGTACTTTACGCACTAACTTTACGCATACAATTACGAAAACAAAAATGTTATAATTTTCCGGTAAAACACGGTATACTTCCAATTTCTATTAAAACACCAATTAACTTCAAAGGTTTGCATATGTTACAAAACGTTAATCTGAAAATATTAAATCTACAAATTAAAAAAAAAATATATAAAGGTACTGCATAAAACTTTCAATGAAAATATTGCAGAAATAAAAAATTATTAAAGACAAGAATACAAAAAACACTTAAGAGGATAGCAAATAATATATACATATATCTATATAACTATATATAAATTGAACACTAAAGATAATTTTAAGTTCACCAATATTACAATTTTAGCCAAAGAAAAAAAGGCAAAAAATACAAAATATATGAAATTAACAAATAATAACCAAACAAAATTATATTAGATTTTTGAAAACTACCCGATCTTTACGTGTTCCTTTTACAGTTTCAATCTTTCTGAAAAAAAAAAAAATATTCAACAATATATATGCAATTTCATTCATCAATTGTTATTAAAATGCCATTTAAGAGGGGTTCTAAAGTAGAACCTTTATACCAACCTAACCTCAAAAACATTAAAAAATATAAATGAAAAATGATTACAAAGGGTTTTTCCAAAATTTGGACTTTGGAAGGGTGATATCATATAACATTCTCAACAAAGTTCGAGTGAAAATCGTGTAAAATTAAATGTTTGGGGGTTGTATATATATCCTACGTAGAATCACCCTTCCAGAGCCCAAATTCTAAGACGACGTTTCAATCATATATTCTATTTATATTTTTAATGTTTTGAGGTTATAGGTTGGTAACGATTCTACATTAGAGTTTAAACAAAATTCTATCCTATAGTTTATACGACATGTGTGTCCCAACTTTTACGATAAACGCCATTTCGTGAAAACCAAACAAAATATTTTACATAATACTGCCTTACAATTAATATTTCACACAATAAAATCACACTAAAATTGTCATTAAATGTTTGTGCAAACTTGACGTCCACAATCTCCATAGTTGTCACCGGTATACCTGATGGAATGGTGATATTCAATCGTCCCAACTTATTCGGTGTCCCGACCTAATTTAATTTTTTGTAGGGTATGAATAAATAAATTTCTCAAGAAGGTCACAAAGATATTTTCTCATAATTGAAAACAAATCCCAAACTTGTTCTTATACCATATGAATAACGATTTTTTTTTTTTTTTTTTTAATGAAAGGTTTATCGTCGCGACGATGGTACAGCCTCCGTCGCTGTCATGTCGTCGGGCTTTTCGATGGCGCCAGTTCCGGACTTTATGTCGATTTCTCGCGATATGATTTATGGCTTTGGTACACGTTAGAAATCGCATTCGTGTACATACATCCTAAACGAAGTCTTGAGACCGTTTCGAATGTCTCATGTGCAACCACTTGAGGCGAGCCCCTTGTCGTATTTCACACTTGCCCCGCAGGATGCTCGATTATACGAGACCTCACAAACAAGTGAGTTCTGACTTTGACGAAGCTGACCCTGAACAAACGAAATTAAGATCGTCTTTGATTTCATTCTTAAAAATCGAGTGGAAATCTACAGTGCGAAAAAATCGCGCAATAATAATCGTGCGGAAGACACGACCGTGACGGTTTCGAACAAAGCAAAGAATGAAGAAATTTTGAAAACAATTTTATTTTAAAACACACACACAAATTTTAATTGCAATTTTAAACGAAGAAGTATTATTGAAGTGTAAAAAATTAGGATTAAGAATGATATACAAGTATTCATTTCAGTCCGAAATGAATGCTTCTCTAAAATTCTCTGGGCTACTGGAAAATATTTTCATCTCAATTTCAAATCTTTGAAAATTTAACGATAAAAGAATCAGACTGACCCGTGTGAAAAGTGTAATATATACCGGGATTTCCCCTTCGTGAGCAGGTTATATAGTTATGACAAACACGTGCGTACATATATATATATACGTCCCGTCAGTGGTGATTTTGGTCATCGATTCACAATAGGCGAGAACGTAGAGCCGAGACACATAACTCTAAAAAGTCGGAGACACGTCTTATTAATAAGAGTCTTACGATCGACCTATCATTGGCTAGACGCAAGACGATACCGCACACTTACGCCTCTATGTAGATTCCTGTATGTTTTGTAATTCAAAACCGCCCGTTCAATCTTCCAAATGTCGTAAAGTCCGTGACGCCTTTCTTCAATTTTTTTTTTTGAAGGTCCGCCTTGTTTCACGCCGGTGACTTAACTTATTAATACATGGTAGGTCGTACATCTGTTCCGGCATAAATGAATTACGGTCGAATTCAATATTATGTTGGCTTCTGTTCAAACGCATTTGTAATTTTTTTTTTTTTTTCGATGGGCTTTGATCAGTATTTATACGAAATTAATTGAGGAAATCGGTTTGTTTCGATATCTAATGTTGCGATGTATTCTATTTGTTAATATAGGCGTCTGAAAATTCGAGATGTTTTGACGGTTCTTGGGAAATCGGAAGTTTCCAACTCGTGAGATTTTCGATCGTGAGAAAAACCGACGAGCTTGGGAAATTTTTAATGGTTGAATGGTACGCAAGTTTTTTTTTTTTGCATGTTTTGTAAAATATGTGACGACTTCTAGAAATGTCACGTTTTTGGGCGTTTTTTTTTTGGAGCATGTGATTTTTTTGTTTATATATGGGTACAGTAGTGTTTTGAATTTTAGTTTGTGTCGTCTTCACTTTTTCATCCGTCCTAGATCATGCATATCTATTTTTATTTTATACAAACTCGAGCATTGTTTGGGCAATTTTTATTCTATTCCAATTTATGATGATTTGTATCAATTTTTAACATATAACCTCTTGATTGGCACTGACTTTTAAAATTTGATCGATACGATATCCTAATTTTAAGAATGCCCCACTTATTTTAAGAGTATGCGCTTCTTCTATATGCGCCATGAATATATTCTTAAAGTGACAACAGCTCCCTCTTAATACTATAGAATATATATGCATGACTTTTATTTCAAGTATATATTTTTTTATCCACATAACACAATCCGTCCCGGGATGTCCTGATGAGGAGCTGCCGAGAAGCTCCTCAGTTCAAAAACACGGACATTTGGACGTACTCAGGATATCTACTACTATTGTATGGGTAAATAGATGATTGTTCCTGCCTTTTATTGTTGAGATTATTATATGCTTAATCTAATCCGTGTTATATTCTTAAATTTAGAATACAATTGGATATAAAACTACTACTTCATATAGTTGTCCATGACGTATAAGGCAGGTTCCTATACTACAATTGCCTTACTGATGATTCTAGTAGTAGGAACTGAGATGAATCGCCAATTTTGTTATGTTTATGACATCCATGCACTTTAACATACTTTAGCATATATGACAATGAATAGAAGAATACGAGAACGTAAAGATAAACGATGGAAGCACACAATGAAGCACTAATTCTATTTTTTTAGACAAAAATGCACTCTGTATTTCTCGACTTAAGAAGTACAGATGACAGAATCCATTTCTAAAATAACTAAATTCTAAATTCTAAACTATACGTATATATACATAGCCTGATAAACGCAACGAAGACCAAAAAAAAAAAAAAAAAACTGAACGCGAACGGTGAATGCACGAAGACTGTATAGAGATTCAGAATTTGAACTATAATTCTTTATTGTCTAAATACTCTTATTTTCGGAATATTATTCTGTCGTTCTTACAATAGTAAAGGAATATTCTTAAAATAGGAATGTTCTGTACTATTCATTAAGAATATTACCAAGAATATATGAAGGAAAGTGGGGTGATTTTCTTAAAAGTAGGATATCGTTTTTTCGGTGAATCCTTTCAATTTCGAATACTTTGGTTTTATTTTGAGGAATAGAAACTGTATATATATTATCTTTATAGAATTCGGTAACTTCATTAAATCGAAGATTCTAGTTCCCTGTAATAATGAGTGACATTACCTATCTTACTCTTCGAAAGAGTAACGTAAAAAAATCACCTAAAAAAAGTAAACTGTTTTTTTTTTTTACTGATCACACATAAATTTGTCTTTACGCGGAAAATTTAGATTTCAAAAATTCAAAATGGCGGATTCAATATGGCTGACACGAATTTTATACTTACACAGTTCGCCGCTGTAAAAAAACACGTATTTATCGTTTAAATCTAAATTTTTTGTCGAAAATAAATCGAGTTATTATCGGTCCACCACCGTGGATCTGCCATTTTGAATTTTGAAAATCTAATTGCAAATTCGTAATCTGCGAGCTCGAAAACCCCCAAGTTGCCAATTCATCACGATCAAGTAACTTATTGCATTACGGTGGAGCATCTTGAATCCGCAATTTTGAATTTTGAAAATCTATATTCGCAATCAGCGACCCACGAGTATAACGAACGTCGACTTGATTAAGCAACAATTTCCTCTCAGCATATATTTT
The DNA here is from genome assembly GCA_030522945.1 of Trichopria nigra. Lineage (NCBI taxonomy): Eukaryota > Metazoa > Arthropoda > Insecta > Hymenoptera > Diapriidae > Trichopria > Trichopria nigra. The sequence goes on along the minus strand of JAPYZR010007620.1, from coordinate 1,650 downwards.
GTCAAAATAAAAACTTTATTAACATTATCAACAAAGAAACACAATTTTAGGATTCAGTTATTTACATTTCTAACCATCTTGTCGAAGTAAGGAAGCAAAAATTTGCAACAAAATCAAATTTTAATTACTTGAAAACAATAACAACAAAAAAATGAATTGAAAAAAGCTTTGCCGTGCTAGTAAGGTTTTAATATTTCGATTCTTGCAGTTGGACAATGTCAATGTCAGATGGTTAATTATATTTGTTAACTTTTAATTGAATTCTATTATTATTTTATTTTTTGATTAAAATTTTTGTAATTTTGAATTATGAATTCATAAACTTCAGGTAATACATTGATAGAAGCAATCACGCGCTTCACATCAGTTTTTAAAACAAATACCAGTGCAAGAAATATTTTTAATTAATTTTTACGGACATTCTTAAATCTAATTGACAGATTCTATAGACGGCAATATCAAAATGTCTTGCTTTTTATTCGTCGTTTCGTGGATCAGGATTATACATATTTTGTGGAACAGGATATAAAACATATTTAAAAAAAAGTAAATAACCTACCATGACCGACATTTTTCGAAATCGTTTGAACAAAAGGGATTCTTTTCAAAATTGCCGTGATCAAAATCATCCTCGCACCGAATTCAAGCAACTAAGTCATGTATATACTTATCACGCCAACCACCATATAATAAAAGTAGAGTATCTAAATGGAATGATTCTAGCAACGCCTAGGTAATAAAATGCGGTTATCCCCATCAGGCCTCGTCACATTTCGATTGGTCTGCCAATCCAATAATACATAGAGGAACCTTGCAGTCTCACACAAACTTATTTTCAACCTGTCCATGTGCTCCCGAATGTATACAAAACCTGCAGGAGCGAAAAATGTGTAAGTATGTATGTAAGCTATTTACACGGGCTCGAAAAAGTGCCGTCCATATAGAAAAGCTTCGGGTTGCCTATTGCGTGGAATCACTATATTCGGACATCCCGTAGCGTGAAGGGGCGCTCGGATGAATTTCTCGTATTGTTCTGTTGGCTGCGATATCTGCAAAACAACTCGATGTGGATGACACGATGTGCCCCCGAAAGTACGATCATAATCACCATTTATCGTATACATCGGACCCGATGTGCTATCCCCATCTTTATCAGCCAAAATCAAGTTACGCAATATGGGAAGATCGTATATACAATACCATTAAGAATTCGACTCACTTGATATTATATTCACATTGATATTATAATCGTCATTATAGGAAAATATTGATGTCGAAATTGATGTCTTCTTCGTATCGTTGAGTTACGTATATTGGCATTATTTAATTAAAATTATTCAATCTCAAACGTATAGATAATTCGAAGTAAAAGACGATGTGCCGTGATATTGACATATCATCTCGCAAAATGATATTAGGAAAAGGTCAGTGGAACTTGGATTAAAAAGTATTAAGAAGGATTTAAAAATGAATTATTTTCTTCATAACGAACTCTCCCCATTCCTTGCTAATCCAAGTTGCAATGTTTTACGTTGGAATGCTAGGTGCAAGGTTGTAAGGTGACGATATGTATATGATTTGTTATATCAGCGATCGATATATCAATGTCTGTAATTCGAGCGGATAATACAGTGATCTATATTTGCGGCG
>JAPYZR010007619.1:0-11535 GCA_030522945.1 Trichopria nigra | reverse complement strand
TTGAAAAGAAAAACGTTGCCTATCTGATTCGGTATACTTTTCCGAATATGTTTGATACTTGTTTATTATTTACCTCGATAACTTAAGAAAGATATGGTTTTTTGCAGTTAAAAGTATATTATTTTGTTGAAAAACGGGGTAATGATTTGTAATTGGTCAACTTTAAGAAAACCGACAACTGTTCGTTGTATTTTCCCAAATATTTTCAGCACAATTATTATTATTATTATTATTATCATTATTACTATTATTTTTTTCCTATTAGAACATATTTTCTTTATAAAATTGAACAAGATATAAGATTTCTTAAGTTTTATATAACATTTTTTTGAAATTCGAGGTTATCTCGATTGTACTATATACTACATAAGAAACTTCCATCCAACTTACGATACATATCAAAATTATTATTAAAATTACCAATGTATATCAATGAGAAATTAGCAAAAATTCATTAGTTATATATTTTCTGTGATGAAATTAGAAGATTTTTTCTATTAATGGTTCACTAAAATGTATTACTATACAAAATATATATAGGAAGATATTGCGCGCTAATTGCCAGGATTACATTAGGGCTTCTTTGACATGTCTCTATTATATCTGCTCCTAAAATTATAAGATACGTATTTCCCACAAGCTCAATGACAACCAAATAAAACAAAATAAACTAGCGAAAAGAATATTTTAAAGTGCGTAAATAGTGTAAGACGCGTGCTGTATAAGCGATTACAAAATTAGTCTCTAGCTTGCTTTTTATACTGCAAGAATTGACTTGAGCAAGTGCTGAAGTCTTCACCACTTTCTAAGTGTTGGCTAGGTTTGGTCTCACAACACGTCTTAACCTTGCATTTTTATTGTCATATATTTTAAAACGCTAATAATATACAGGCCTACATTCGAAAATTGGTAACTGATTAGGATTCGGACTGAAATGAAGGAGAAGCAATGTAAAAAAAATCTATTTTTGTATCAACTATTAAAGATTAGCATATATTGCAAAAATTATTTTATTATTTTATATATTTATTGAGTTATTTATTTATTGTTATTTCTTATTTCATATAAAGGTGTAAGTTCACGATTACAAGAGAAAGTTTCAATGATTCTGATACATTTATTCGAACCAATTTCGCAAAAGAGACTTTTGGAACAAAAAGTTCGATCGATTCAAACGACCTGTCTGGCCCTCGATATCTGGTAAATTGTTGCTTTCATGCTGTAAATGATTGATAACCGCAACTATGCAATTTACAACGACTGAAGCTGGACAATTAGAACGACTCGTGATAAAAGTGCTCCCCTTCGGACCAGTTTTCGTATCGCACACAATAAGCGAGCCGTATCACGACACACAATGCGCGGTATCGGTCGCAGAGTGAAAGTAAGCATGAAAAAGTGGTGGAAAATCGGTGGACAAGGGTGACATGGTAAAATCGGAACTTGTGCGCAGCGACGGCATTCGGGCTGCTGCTGAGGTCAGGTTAATTTAGCAATAAGAGTCTTGCGTTCGAGCCTGTATCGAGCCGACGACGAAGGAGTTGGAGCATGGAGCGAGCAGGAGGTGCACACGGGAGAGGAGTGACAAGGAAGGAGTAAGGGGGGAGGGGGGGGGGGGGGGAGGGGATATCGCACGGTTCGCTGACTCCGTGATTAAATCCAACAGCGATGGGCAGACCAGAGTTCGCATAGTTACCTCTAATAGAATTATATTAAGACATGGAGATCCCGTAGACGTCGTCCCTTGCCGCGTAACTCGCTGCCCTCTTCACAACCCCCTGCACTCTTCCCTCAAGCGCCCTTCCGATCGTTCATTCTTCGTCTCGGTCCCGGCGTTGCATTTGCGTGCCTTCCCTTTCTCAGATGCGCGAGAGGCTTCCCCGGGGAGCCACCACGCTAAATTAGCCATTTCGAATCTCGACGAGAGGGTCGTTAGAGTGAGTCAAGAAACGCAGGAGACTTGGACGAAACCTTCAATTTGTAGTAACGTATCTCTCACTCCATTTCCCGAATATTCAATAGCTAATGAAATGACATATGCTTCGATAGAAAATAAACCTACTCTTTTATTGCTTTACAGGAATAATGCTAATAAGCCTTATTAGCATCCTCTTCATTAGGCATCTATTTCTTTTTCAGTTAACATAACTTGTACCTAAGACTATTCTTAAACTTGAAGGAAAAACCGCTCGAATGTGATAGATATATTAACTGTCATAATTTCTATATCTTGTTTTTAAACTCAGACAAGTTGAAATTGTAATATCAAGATTAATCGGCGTAAACTGAGTTCGATATTCATCTGTAGTCTATGAGTTCAACCCAATCATTACGCTGCGTCTACATTAATATCAATCTATGCTAATCTTTTTAATCACGAACAAATTCCCACTAACTTCCAGTAATATACGATGGTTTCTCTAATTCAGGTAGTGGTGGAGATTTAACCTTAGTCTTATTTAATATAAACACCACATGGAAGTCTTTAACTTTGCCAGTACTTGATCAACATTTACGCTTGACGAGATTCATCTGTGTTTATAGCAGCTATCTGGGTGGAGGTGTTATACGTACATTTTCAAATCTGTACCAGCGCTAAACTCGAAATCAAGAAATTAATAAATAGTTGTCTGATTTGGTTGAAAAATTTGGCGTGTTTTCAAATTCACTTCTATCAATTTGGATTATTTGGCCTTTGGGAGTAATGACAATCTGTTGATATATTGTTTAATATCCGTAATGAGAGATGTAGCTAGCATTAATGATAAGGTCTGGCACATTCAATTTTGCCGGTGAAAACCGAGATCCAATTGAAAAAATTAAAATTGTTTATTTGGGGGACTATAAGAGTACTTCTTTTCCCGGTGAATATAACTTATTAAACAAAACAGCATAAACCTGTATGTATCAAGAGTCGCAAACGTTATCGTATTGAATACAAATGGAACGCTAAGTAGCTACCGATTCACGTGGAGGTTGAACAAGGCGAAAGTTTCCGAATTAAATCGTACGAAATAGTAGTTATTCGCTTTGAAATTAGGTAGAGTTTCCCCGTCTTTCCCTCAGTCTTCCCCCAGCAGCGTTAGGTTTTCGGCTCGGTGTATACGCGCGTCTGCCGGCAATTTCTGAGCGTTTGCGAGGTCCATTAACGACGATAACTCTTCACGAGCGGCCGCCACGAAGATTCAATTTGAATGCTAACCAGAATAGGAAGTTCGCGCCAGGGCCCCGACGTATATCCTGTTATTGCCAATTTCATGAGCGTTTCTGCAGCCCACTTTGCGATCGTTTAGATTATCATCTAGCTCTCGTCCTCTCGCGCCTCCCGATTTATTCGCCCTCTGTCTTTTATTCCACCCGTCGCCGTTACACGAATAATTGAACTTTATTACTCCTTTCGATAATCGCCCAATTATCGGCTGCTGACGATCTTAACGTTTCTACTCCTTACACTTTATCTCCAGAGATTTGAGTTAATTTACATTCGGAAATAAGAAGAAATTCGGCATACAGGATCAATCAGTCTATGCACCATCAAGAAGAGCTATTTAGCAACTGATGTTTTGGTGTATTCATCATTAATCCATGTCAAGTAACGAGTTTAAACATCACTATAACTGTATCATCCACTTATGTAATACATCTAGACTATATGGATGATCCGCAAATTTAGCAGGCATAATAAATAAAGATGGTCAGGTATATTTATTTCTTCGTGCTATTTAGGACAACCTGGAAAAACTTACTTATTACATGCTATTTGGATACGGGGCATACCAGCATCCAAATTTTACACGCAGTGAATAGTACTCGACCGAAGATCACCAGTCGTCCATAGCAAACGACCTCAGTAAAATTATTAATTCATGATTGACCACCAGGGTTCTCTACATGAAAATTTCAGTAGGAAATCAAAACTAATGACCTTTTGCTTGTGTAAATTCTCACCATCTAAGACCGACAACGAGAAATCGCATAGCAGTAGCTCTTTTTTCACTTAGTCCCCATTTGAGCTTTCATTGAAAAACTTCAAAATTCAGTCAAGTTTGCAGATAGACTCCGAGCTTTAGTGCAACAGTACTAAAAGTTGTCGCCGAAGAAAAGGCGCGAATCAATTATGCCAGAGGCACCAGGGAAAGACGCGTATTGAAACTAAGCTGCGGGGTCGCGCGCGAGCATTAAACTTGCAAGGATTAATATCGTCGAGCGTTACGCTCTCGAGTCTCGATGCTTCGTGCTTTTCCGACCATGGGAAATTACATTTTAGCACGCATTACCCCGAGGAATCGTCCTCCACGTTCTCCACTTCTTTTTTTCCTCTGTCGAGACTTTTTGCTTTATTTCAATTAGATTCTACATAATGGCTCTTATCGCGTTGCGCCTCGTAAATTACGTCTGATTCCGGAGCATGATCGTCGCGTAATATCGTTTCGGGTCACGACGTAATTACTACTTTTTTCAAAGATATTATCTTTATTATTTCAATTTTTGAATTATTCCGCTCTCTTGTGCTCGGAGGGTGCTCGCTATTCTATTATATTACAGAACATCGATGTTATGATGATTTTCGCATCCGACATTTGCATGGAGAGGGACATTGCAAAGACTTGACTTAACCTTTATATAATGTTTCAAGTATTTCTATTCCATATTGAGGTATATAAGAATTGTCGTGGAAACCTCTTTTCCCGTGAAGCATCTCAAAGAACTCATACGGGAAATAATAACAAATACAATAATTTGCGTTTACACTCACTTGCGTTACGTTTTGGTCCCTCAACCGTTGAAATTTTCGATTATGGAGAACAGTAGAGGATTTCAGTTTTACATAATCTAACTATTCTAATGTCATCAGCTCAGGAACATGTATAATGCAAAAATACTTCCAGACCTATTTTCCATGCTTAAGTTACTTCTAATGCCTGCACGTCTAAACCTGTAATACGACATGGTTATCGCCCATCGATATAGGGTATTGTGCAATCGCAAATATTGTATCGAGGAAAAGAGAGAGAGAGACAGAGAGGACTAGGTAGGAAATGGCGAATTGTAGGGAAGATCTTCTAAAATATAACTCCCGAAAAGATATGGTACTGCTTGAAAGAAAGGGATGGTGTATTCAGTGGGAGATTGTTTGCAAAAGCTCGAAAGTTTGGTGATATGAAGCACTCTTTGTTTTTTCGGATCCCGAACTAGACCCAGCTCCAATCTCTACCAGTGTAGAAAATTGCTCTTTATCACCATGACTTTCGAATCATACACACGTGGTTAAAAGTTGAGGTCCACGACTTAGAAATTGGCCTGCTTAAAAGAGAAAAACTAATTGGTTTGCAGAGATCGTCGGTCTTCTTGATGGGCACCGATCAAATTCACCAGCAGCCACCATAGCGACAATACTGGAAGAACATTATGTTTCTCAATGTAAGTATGCATCACAAGGGATCCAGTACATTGCTTAACACGAAAAGTTAAAATGAGGGGCGGGGGGAAGGGGGGGGGGCTTCTGTGTCATGCTGTTTCTGGACTAAGTATACGATACAAATCAACATAACCTAATATATTACGTATCGACATAATATCTTTCATTTCGATTGTATGCACTGTTTGTTTTCTTTAATCCTGATTAATGTAGAATAGAAATTTTCATGTATAAATTTGTCGGAGCACGGTTTAGCTTAATGGATGGCGGGGGCGGTCAGGTGGTCCACATAAAGAAACTGTCGGACTCGGATGTTCGGTGGGCACACGGGCAGGCAAGTAAGCGAATGAGCAGGCAAGCTAAGCGAACAGGCGAACAGCCAATGAAGGAAGGAAGGAAGCGAGCAAGGAAATTTCCTTCCTGTATATGAAATAATTACAGTGCCGGGATTTCACTTGTCGGTGGAGGCAGGCAGGATGCAAATAAGAGAAAGGCAGGGTAGGAGACGCGAGGCAATCCCTGCGCGGTTGTAAATTATAAAATAATCCCTCGGTTAATTCCTATCCTCGCTTTATTGCCACGCTTGATCCGTTCGTTAAATTACATTTATAAATAACGATCCACAATCGTCGATTAGTCTCTTCTGGCCCCGGATGTGCGAGCGTGTGCCGCGAATAAGTTTTCTTATTCCGAAAACGTATACCTTCTCGTGTTCGGTCGCTTTATTTTCATTCCGCGAGATTTGCGATCTGGGGATTCGGCGCTTTATACGTAAGGGAGGGAAGAAAATATTTTTTCGATGAGATCTATTATCGGGAACACGAGAACTACATTATACTATTTAAATGATTGCGGGGCGTCACTGCGCGTCGACTTTGTTGTTTCTGAGGGTGGCTTCTCCCATACAGGATCTTTTAGTATATCACGAACGAAGAAAAGCTTCGCAAACCCATTGCTGTGATACATTCAATGGTATTATCGATATCGGGGATGGGTTTTTTATTCAATGTGCTGCAGGGTGTGGGTCGTAACCACACGTATTGATTTATTGCTCGATGTTAGGGTCTCATTGATAATTATTCATTGTATAAAGAATTAAAGTGAGATTAATCACTTCAATTGATCGGATTTCTAAAAAGGACAAATACTTCTCAGGTGCACCTTTTATTGAATTACAATTTATATAGTATTAGATCGGTTGATGTTCTTATCGTAACAAATTTCGTTAATTTACAAATCACTTGCTATTTCTTATCGAAGAAGATAAGATAAGATAACGTAAGAAAGTCACGAAAAAGACAAACAAGTGGAAACTGCAATGATCGTCGATAAATAATATCGAATAATCGCTAAGTCGGAGTTTCCTATTTGTCTAGGCGTCTACGAACAACGAGAAGAAGGGGTGCGTTATTGTTGTTTCCACCCCTGCATATTATATTCCCGCAACGATTAAGTATACAGGGAAGTTTGTCATGCCCTCGAGGGAATGATTTTCAGATTGGATCGAATCGTCCAGCTCCTACCAACCTCTACATCCGATTCGAATTTCCGTCTTTGCATGGCACGTAAATTTCATTATTCGCGAATCAATCGGTGATTATTGCAAGCTTGATACATTCCAACGAAATGCATTCATGGTTAGATTATACACATACAAAATACGACCCTATTAGAAATTGAACCAATTCTTTTTTACACTGTACATTTTTGCTCTGCCTTTAACGTGGCCAATAACTGAATTGTCCCAGAATCAATTAATGTATGTTTTCATTTCTACCAAGCAGATTAGAAAAAAGAGTGAATAGATGATAGGAAAGTGATAAGGGATACAGCAAAAGAGATTTCTCTGGAGAGTGGAAAGAAGGAGAAATAAGGAAGGAAGGAATAAAAGAGAGGAACGAACCGTGAAAGAACCATAAGTAATTTTGGTACACGTGGAGAACAGAAAAAGTATAAAAGAAACAAAAGATAAACAGCGCGAAAAAGATAACAGGAGAAAAGTGAGCAAAAAGTGTAGATAAATGGAAAACAACGGAAAGGAAGATACGAATAAAATTAATGAGGCAATGGAGGATTAAAAAACTGGAAAAACAAATGGAAGATACGAAATGAAAGTTTGGTGACAAAAGAGGATCAGAGAAGAGAGTGATATTTCGGGGAAGACGAACAAAGTAGCCAGTATAGTGTCGAAGGTGTAAGTGAAGTGAAAAAGGAGGTAGGAAGAGTGCGAATATATATGGAGGAATGGAAGTTAGAAAGAACGAGAAGAGAAGAGGCAAAGAAAAATATTGTTATGAAAGGGGTAAAGTTGTGTGAGCGGGAGACAGAGATAATGGCGAAAATGAAAGTGGTATTGGCAGGAAATGTAAAGGTGAAGAATGTGAGAGTGAAAGGTGAAGAGAGAGAGAGAGAGAGAGAGAGAGAAGGACAAGGGAAGATTCATTGAAAATATAGAGGTATTGGAGAAAGAAGGACATGGGGTTAAATAAGATGAAACATTTATACAGAAATGATCGAAGGTGATGATGGCGGTGAAGCTGATAGAAATAAGCAAAGAAGAAAGTATGGAAGAAAATGGGAGCAAGATGGTGTGGAGAAAAAGAAAATGGATTCTAGATGAAATCGAAGGGAAATGGAAGAAAAAAATGTTAAAGAGAGAATGAAAAGATAGAGAAGGCGTGCAAAATAAAGTGTGAGAAGTGGCGAAACAATAATAATATTGGAAACGAAGAAAAGTAAGGAAAATATAAAGAAGAGTATATAGGGAAAGACTTGAGCGAGAGAGAAATGACATAAAGAGAGGAGTGGATAAGGTGTGAAGAGAGAAATTTAGGAAGTAAGCAGCTAGAGATTTTAGAAGAAAGGTAGCGGTTGAGAAGAAAATGATGTATATAGCGGTAAAAGAAGAGAAGTATGCAATGGAAGAAAAGAATTGCTTGTTGAATTTGTTTTTATTTAGAGGTGATGCTAATATAGCCTACAGTATATATATAGACATAAGTGTATGCAGATTCGGTGAAAGCATTAAACTTCTATTGTTTTTATCCGAGGGACCCTTAAACTCCTATATAAGTGCCTACAGGCAATATGCATTAAATATATCTATATGTCGCATTGTTGGAGTTCATTTGTTTTTCTTATAGCATAGCGTTCCAAGAACTACATTAGTTTTAACGAATTTCGTTATTATTGTTATTGTAAACGAAGGCTCCCGCCAGGATCGAGGAGGTCGTCGAACGGTGTTTTGGTTTTTCGGGAAAGATCGAAGGATGGAACATCGAATGGCAGTTTATGTTTGGCAAGCATTAAGCGTGGTCGGCTGTGAGAGATCAGTTAGTTTTCAGATTCGTTGAGTTCAATTTTGTTGTGGTGTCCTCTCACGAGGACTTCGATGCGACATATATATCTAAATACTACTATTTAACAATTAATTAGTACTTGAATATCACATGAATAGTTGGAGTAATCTTAGCGTCGTTCTTTTTTGGTGTAGAACATACGGTAATATTTTAATTGAAACTTGTTCCCCAAGATACGGATTAAAAAATTTATATTTCGAAAATATGCCGTTATCTAATATCTATCGTTCTAGTACTTCTCCTAATATCGAAGAAATCAATATTCAATTTGTAATTTCAATTTTATTAATTTATATGTAGTCTATGACAAAACTTTATTTTATGAACGATTGAACATTTAGCTATAATCTTAATTAGCAAATAATTATATTCGCGAATGCGATAAATGAATTGCCAGACGATAATTGTATACGACAAGAACCCAAGCTAATTAATTTCCTCCGTGCCGCGTAAATGGATTTTAATTGAAGTTAAATAAGCTCTTATTTATTGAGTTGACAGTTGCACCAAATTGATGTTTGTTTCGGTAGAGCTTACAGATTTATTTTTTCATTGGATTTTTTTCTTAAATTACTTTAAAGAGCTTTACAATTATAAGTTGATTCATTTCTGATGCGGAACACAACGATGATTGAAACATTATGAAAGGTTTTTCATTCATAATATATGTATGATTTTTAATACGAGAATAATTTATTTTTTAATGAAATTCATGAAATGTAAAATGAAATGTTAATTCCATGTGAATAGTTAGCAAGGCTTGATAGCAAGATCGATCGTAAATTCTAAAAATTCGGCTATACATGTATATGAAACATAAATTTAATAGTATCTTTGGTCGAACATAACAATGTATAATAATTCAAGAAGGAGAAGCATCGTAGTGGACGCTGCCAATAGTTATCCATTGCGGATTAGAGAATAGTTCTTGCGGGCTAGAGACTACAAGGGTTCGTTCCGTCGGGATTTAAGACGGACTTAGCCCTTGTTCCGGTCGCTGCCCACTTTGCCTCCCATTAACCATTAACGGATCTAACGAAAATAGGATTAGGTCGCGCTGCAGATGAAGCCAGAGATTTTCTCCTGCTACTACTACTGCTTACTGCTCCTCCAACGATCGAAGCTTCTCTAAAATCTACGCTACTTTATGCATGCATTTTAGTTGCATACGTTGTCCATCCGAAGAAACGATTTATCAATGTTTACATTATATGTCACATTACTGATTTAACAGATTAAGTTTAGAAACTTATCGGACTTTTATATTTAAGACTCAATATCAGTTATTTCTAAGAACACAAAGATCGCAAAATTGTTTGAAAATTATACATCGAATTAAATTAACCATCAGGTTATGAAAAAAAGTAGAAAAGATGATTTTATTTCATCCACCGATAGTTTAATAAATGAATAAACGAATAAATTGCACGATTAATAATATGAGAAATTAACGACTCGGGGGAGAAATTCCAAAGGATTCCAATCCTTACGTTTAGTCGCCATGACGTCTTCGGCGTCATTTCGCGCTCGATTCGCGTCTCTTTATAAAAGCAACGACCGAGAGTACAAATCGCTTATTTACAAAATTGATGTGCAAAATTCATCGGGTTCGGCTCGTTCTCGGATGTTTGCCAGATGATTGGAGTATGTGATTAGTACTTATACCTATATGGAAGACCGTCGAGTACCGGCAAGAGAGCGAGGCAAGGGCGTTCATTTCGCACAGGAAAAAGTGCGGCTATCTTTAAAGAGGTCACTCGGGGTCCTTCGGAGAGCGGAGCGAAGAAAGATTGCCGGTCGCCAGTTGGCAGTTGCCGGTTTGCGGATACTGACGCCGCAGACGACTGAACCCCCTCGAATCTTCGGTGCCGATACTGGAAAGAGCGTTTTCGCGTTTCTCGATAGCCCGACGTGCCCGAGACTTACCGACGTCGTCGGTCCAAGTTATATTGTTCGGAGGGGCTCGACGACCTATTCTCCTCGACGAGGGATATCTCGAGAAATTGATCGAGAATCCCTTCTCTGTCCACCGTAAAAATCAACTCGTTTTCTTCGGTAAACGCAATCGTTCGTTTAACATTCGAGAATTTTTAGTTTATACATATGTAGGTGTCGAATAATCCGAGAGGAGATTTCATTGGACACTCATCGATTTTTGTTTTTTTGTCAATTTTTACTAAGTTTGTGTATATGGAATAACCACGTCTAAGAAGAATTGCGTCGAGAAAGAAGAAACGATTCTCGATTATTTCGGTGAGAACCAGCCGGTAGTCGATTTTTCGATTCCTCTCCAACCTCGAAACGCAGAAGAATATGCTATTAAAAATATGATCGGGACTTCACGCCCTTCATTAGTACCCCGAAGAAGAGTGAGGTCATCTCTCACATCCCGAGTTGGCCCCAACGCATCACAAGCTATTCCATCAATCATAACAATTGTCACGCCCCATTGCACCGATCATATTACACACGAGAAAAAGAGATAGAAAAGTCAGTTACAACTGAGAGGTTTTTGAACGATAATGAAGTTTGTTTTTAGAGAAACACCTTCTCTTCTTCTTTGTTCGAAAACCATATGTGCGTGCCAGGTGGAACGTCTTAAATTCTCAATGTTTTGCCGAAGTGACAATTGGCACTGTGCCGAGGTTGATGGAAAAAACTATTGGTCGTAAATTTAAAATTGAACCACAGAATTAAGACATTGTGGATTCTTTACTTTGAGTGATTAAATTTATTTGGTATGTGAATGAAGTGGAA
>JAPYZR010007618.1:0-11117 GCA_030522945.1 Trichopria nigra | reverse complement strand
ATATATAAGATGCGTTTATTATTTTTATTAGTATTTTAGTCACCAACGCTTGACTCAATTAATTGAAATAAGTCCGTTTCAAAATCTACATTCAATTACAGCCACACATTGAAACGATACCTCGCAATTCATGCACTATTCCTTCTTCCAACTTTTCTTTGGTGTTTGCTGGTTTTTGAAGCCAACGAGAGGAGAAATAATGACGTAGTATTTCTCCAAATTCACAATGCTGCGTTTTCTTTCTGGAAAAGTTCTCCACTCTTTACCACCTTCGTCAAAATAGCAGGAGTGCACTGCCCCGATGAATAATACTGGTTTTCATATCGAATGAAGGAATATTTTTCAATATGTATATACTGACAAAAATTAAGGGATCAAAAAAAAATTCAAAATTTTTGGGCAATTTTCAACAGGCCGTAACTTTGAGAAAAATGGTCGTACAGGAAATAAAAAAAATGAAAATTGCAGCTCCAAGCGTAGTTTTTTGATTAGAACTTTAAAATTTTTTACCCTCCGCGGATTTTGAGTAAACTTAGAAGAACCAGCAAAAACAAAATTTCAAAATTTTTTTAAGTTTTTTTTTTTTTTTGTCCACGAGCGTGAATATTACATACGTTTTCTGAATGGCTGGATTAATTTGGCTCTTTATAGGGGGTTTGTGGACATATTGAACTGTAAATGGCACACCTAACATTAGTGGTTTCTTCAATTTTTCGATCCAGCGCTTGATTTTCCAAAAAACCACCAAAAGCCCTTTTTTGTTGCATTTTAAAATTCATGTGACAAAAAGAAATTTTTTTTTTCGAAAAAGCAATGGCTAGTCGTTAAAGAAAATTCATTCAAGTTCTTGAAACCCACCTTTAACTTTTTGTGCGATCATTGGTTGCTGAGATGTCGATAATCAAATACAAAAGGATCCTTTTCCATTTGAAGACCGATATCTCGGCGAGAAGTGGACGTATCAAGGTGTATAAAAAAATAAATTAAAGCTAAATGAACAAAGTATCCGATCCTTATAGTGGTTAAGCAAAAAAATTTAAAAAAATTTTGAAATTTCCCTTTTTGCTGGTTTTTCTAAGTTTACTCAAAAACCGCGGAGACTACAAAATTTTAAAGTTCTAATCTAAAAACTGGACACTTGGAGCTATAATTTCCATTTTTTTAATTTTCTGTGCGACCATTTCTCTCGAAGTTACGGCAAGTTGAAAATTTCCCAAAAATTTGACATTTTTTTTTGATCCCTTAATATTTCCAGTGGTGTAATATATTGCGACATAATATATTATACGTCGCTGTATGAAATCGAATATTTCTTCATTTCTGTGTTTAGAAAAATTCTGTATTATATAAAGTGAAATTAAGAACAGAAATTGTATTTCCTTGTAGCTCTGACCTCTTGACGGCGATTTCGAATGTTGTAAAGCGTCTATGTTTGCACCACGTTTTAATATATATATATATTAAAACATATACATATATATGTATACATAAGGGAGCTGATGCGGGTAAGTCTAAAGTACAGTTTTAGACTAACTTGTCAGAGATTCGTCTCGTTTATTGTCCTTATAATGATATTAGTGTTTCCATTGCGTTGTGCCACATTGCCCTTTTCATTGATGTTCTTAAAATAAAAGAGTATTCATTAACACATTTATCCATAATATTAACTTTCTTCAACAGATACTATTATTATTACTTGCGGCGAGAACTGCTTCAAAGTGAATATAAGACTATTTCGGGTGCTGTGATGAAACAAATAGACAATGATTTTACAGTCTGACCTCCCTAATTGGTCACATGCCGGCACAGGAGGGGAAGTTGAACTCCGTAAATGATCACCCCCCACTAGCCCTCATATTTTATGCATTTCCCCTCGCTTTCGACCAATCAATGGCTCTTTCGGTGACACAAAAGTTACACGATGTAGGCATATATGTGGACAACTCATATGTGTTCCAGGCAGGTTGTGACGGTTAGGTTAGGTTAGTTTTTAAGCGCGGGGGGTGTCCGGGGGGGGGGGGCAAGGCCGGTAGGCACTTTGCGCCCATCGCCCCATCCCTTCGCCGCCTTTGGGGGCGAAAACAGTATAGGGGATTCCCCGCCCCGGTGTTTAATCAAACTATACATTTTACATACATATATATGTATGTACTCCCACTATAGATTTCAGAGCGCCCTCTCTGAAAAAGTGTAAGTAGGCTGGTGGGGAAACCAGGAGTGCAATTACATACGGAATTTTTGATGTGATCATTGAATTCACTTTGTGCAATTACGGGAGCGATCAATTTGGGAGGTCGGACTGTAATACAAAAACGACATCTGCCTTAAATTCCTTCGATCTTACACTAAGATTTTCATTGCTTCATAAGAAATGCCAAGAAAATACATTTTTCATAAAGAAAAGAAATAAAGGTTTAAGAGGGTTCTAAAGTAGAACAGTTACCGACCGAGGTTATCAACAATATTTATTTTTACTGAAATTTTGTTGAGGAACTATGAGGAACTATATATGTCATGTAAAATCACCCTTCCAAAGCCCAAATTTTGAAAAAACGTTTCAATCATTTATAATTTACATTTTTCGTATTTGGAGGTGAGGTCGGTAACTGTTCTACTTTAGACCCCCCTTAAGAGTTTTTTTATTCTTATGATATAAGAAGTCGTACACGAAATAGTTCTTTACTGATTGTACTCGAGTATGAATATTATCAAAAAATGTATACAATTTGTAAACTTAATTCTGCAAATTTCCTTACCTTGAATTTAATGGCTAATACATTCTTGTATCCAGTTGAGCAACACGTGTACTGTCTCGCGCACTATATATACTACTCTTTAGTATACGACACTTACGGGCACACTTGCCAGATCGTACCATCATTTTCAAGCCTCGATCCTTACGGCGTAACAGTCAGAGAAGGAATGACAATCAAGGAATCAAGTCTTTGGGAGGATGATGGAGATACAAAGGTGTCAGTCTTGACGCGCAGACGCAGACATAGGGGGAATTCCTTAAGTCCGGGAATTTTAAAAGTTTCGTTTATTTTTGAAATAAAATATTCTGGAAATATATTAAATAATGTTATGTAATAAAATAAAACTAATAGAAATAAACGTGGCTGCAATTCTTAATATTTCTTAATGATCATATTTTTAATGCACTCACAATAATTTTCCACTTTTATTGATGTGCATATGCAACATTATTATACTCACCGAGTAATTAATTATTTAATTAATTCTGCATGTAATTTTGCATTTTCTAATCCTAACAAAAAAAAGAAGAAATTAAAAAAATTTCAGCACCTAATTCTGATTCACAAAATTCCGCTTTATTGCACTATGACACTACGGCTACCGAACAATCTTATGCGTAGTCAGTGAGAAATATTCCATATGTGCTTGAAAGACATTCTTTTTTATACATGCATGTTTATATGATTAATTATATTAATATATCATAATGAAATTCAATAATTAATGTTTCATGAAATGTTCGTAAATATAGTAGATGAAATAATGATCATTTAGAAGTGATAATATGTACGCCTCTTATATGCATATAACTAGGTCCTCGTATGCATAAGTGCATCCATAGTGGTATACTACCATTCATATTTTCTTTTTCGATCGATTGTGCTCTGCATTACCTCCTGCTTTCTGCCATTTCTGCAATGTCAATCCGCGCGTTGGCGCCACTTTAAGGCGAAATTTGTTGGCACGCTGAATCAGAACCGCTATATAACTGAGCGATCTCACGGATCTCCCTATATATTCATCTCTGCA
The DNA here is from genome assembly GCA_030522945.1 of Trichopria nigra. Taxonomy (NCBI): domain Eukaryota; kingdom Metazoa; phylum Arthropoda; class Insecta; order Hymenoptera; family Diapriidae; genus Trichopria; species Trichopria nigra. The sequence goes on along the minus strand of JAPYZR010007618.1, from coordinate 7,331 downwards.
ATCTGCAATTCTGCAACAGGCTTGTACATATATATTTGTATCATGCTTGCGCGAGTGTGATCATGTGGAATAATTGTTCGTGATTACATACTACTATATTGTGACGTTCATTTTCACAAAATGATAAAATTCAAAATGTAGTTTGACTATATAATTTCACTTAGGTAGTTTTGTTAAAAATCTACAAAATAGAAAGAAATTGTAATTATGTTTTACTGCGTCAGATGACATAAACATTAAAACGAAATGTAAACGCATGACGTATGATGTAACAATATTTTTTTGGTTACGTACGAATTTGTAAATATATTATATATACAAATATCTTTTTATGTGAACATTTTACACATTATGAAGCAAACGGTGGGACTTTTCATTTTCGAGTCATGTATATATATATATATATATATATATATATATATAAATCAACAATGAGTTGTGAATATTATACAAGAACTTCATTGCGCAGGCTATTTTGTGTACAATGACGGCAGAAAAATGTAGTTTTTTCTATCATGCCCTCGGTTATTCCACATACGTTCCAGAAAATCTATTATATTATGAATTGTTTATAGTGTGGAATTAAACATAACTACAATTTATTTCCATTTTATAGCTATTTAAAATAAGCATTCATTTCTTACAAGAAATTAACGGACCAAAATTCTGTGGGTATTCGTGTATTCTTATGTAAAGAGGTATCATATCTACTTACGGCTGATCAGGTATAATTCGATAATGGTTCTCTTGTACTCTCCTAGAAAAATATTTGCTATTGCGCCATATACATAAATAAAGTGTTTATGAAATGACAATAATTATATATGTATTAGACTTTTATTAACACTTTTGACCATTTTTATCGAGTTACATTTTCTGTGTATAATTTTAGAAAATGCGATAACTAACAAATGACTATGAAAAAGATCTAAGATATGTTACATATGAATTAACTTCGAATATTTTAGATATTAATCTGTAAACTGTATCCGAAATTGTACTTTTACCTGTACGACTTAGAGCATTTCCATGATTTCTTTGGTAGTAATTCAGGATCGTATTTCCATTCTAAAATAACAATATATCTTTTATAATTTATGAATTTTCATATTTAGCCAGATGGAAATCTACACTATGGGCTCTCTCTTTTTTACTATTAAATCAGTAACAAACATAATGAAATAATTTCTTTAAAAAATATATTCATCCCATCAGTCTTTTTAATATTTTCAGCAATAAATTTAAAAATAAATTACACATTAGAATAACACCGTTATAGCTAAGGTATTCAACGAATTTTTACAAGACATTGTTCATGAAGATTCAGTATAGTATTAATAGAAATATAAGAACCATTAATTTTTGTAATACGTAAATCTGGATTGTGATAGTTTCATTTTATAAATTTGATCAAACTTACCGCTTTCTTGTAAAAGTTGATTGAACAAATAATATTCTGCATGTACTATCTCATCAACACCAGTCATAACTGTCATTCGTATTTGTTTATTTTGCACATCAGGTTTTGTCATGAATTTCTTAGTAAACTGATGCATACGCATTAGACAATATGTAGGACTACTATTCTTCATTTTGATTAACAATTCCTGCCAAATGTTTCATAGTAAATATTTGTTTATTTCTCCAATATTAAATTTGTAAATAATGTAACTTACAGGTGAAAGGTCTGACATAAGACAGATTATAAGAGCAAATATCCAGCAATGAAAGTATGCCTTTACTACATCTGTTTCAGAAATATTGTTCGATACAAGAACATAAATAGTTTTCTTATTGAAATCCATTACAGGGAAATATTTCCGATGTTGAAAGAGATCTAGTGCATTATGTAGGTCACTCTCTTCTATAAGGTCTGATTTCAAAATGTATTCTAAAGACACACCCATTTCAATGCGAAACCCAAATAACTTTTTCACTGAAATTTTTAAATAAATAAAATCTCAATGTCATACATCTTTTCATTTATACGTGTTGTGTTTGTCCGAAAAATGTATATAGTGAAATTGCTATATATACCTGGGTTATCGAAAAAGAATACAGATTCACGATTACTGACTCTTTTAGCATTCGGAATAAAACAATGTAGAATAAAATGTTCAATAACGAGTGAAAGACGTTCTTCATTGAGAGAATCTAATACTACAGATTTAACTGCTAAATAGTTAGCATATATATGTATCATCGCTAGTATCATAAAAATTTGTATTACATATCTACGATAAAAGAAGCATAAATCGTTTTTATTATATTGTAGTTAATAATTAAAAAATTATCATTTAAATAATTTTTAACACCTGTTTGTGAGAAATGAAAGAATGAATATTCCCATGAAATAACTAACAAAATATATACAAAATGTCTGACTAATATATTTAGCGTAAATATCTGCAATGTTATTTTCCAGTGCCTAAAAATAAAAATCACATTACAAGATATAGAATTAAATAAGTATCGATTAAGTTTTTAAAGATTTGAATATACAGAGGGGTTTACACGTTTTTTAGTCTATATAGTCGAAATAAAATAATACAATATTTAATAGAATTTTATTAAGAATGGTTACCTGATGTTTTGTTAGGGCTACATGAGTTGCAGTGTCAGCAATTGCAGCTATATACGAGAGAGCTGAAGTTATGCATAATGTTGTTGGTGAATAAATTGAAAAATATGAAAATGCTAATTCAATTCCCATTGCTACATCGTAAAGAACAGATGCAAGGACTCTCCACTTTTTACATTGTGCGTCAAGATTTTTTCTGGTAATGTGTACAATATGGACAAAATTAGAGTAATTATTTTTAATTTTGTTATTCTGCAAATAAGGTGCAGATATATATGTCTAAAAATGAAGAATAGTAAGTGAATATACCCTTTCCGCGATACGAAAGTAATATGGGACATATTGATCCCAGTTTTTAAAATCCATGTTATTGATATTATTGATATTATTGATGTTATTGATGTTAGTTCGCTTAGTGTGATTAGTGACGTTATTGATGTTAATGCTGTTATTGTTGACGCAGCCGATGGCACATTATGCTCATTTCTAAGTTTCACATTCTGCTTAATTGAACGTGCAGTTAACATTCCTATTATTATACTTGTAACAACCTTTAATTTAAATAAATGTTTATATTGCCTATTAAATTAATTAGAAAATATTTTACATTTATTGTGCGTATTTATTGAATAAACGTACAAAAATAAGTTATTTTAAGTGATACGATTATTTATTTCTACATTTGCGTAGAAATGATAATTTACTAATACATCACACAATACATTACCTGTACTGTGTTCCATAAGTGATATTTGCAATAATCTGTTGATACGCTTTTCGGATAGCCTTCAGGTAGAAAAACGTCTTTAAAAAATGAGCAAATTTTACGTTTTATTCTATAATTTCCTGTAACCAGATTTATAGGTTTGATGATCGGTTGACCAAATTTGTCTGCTTTAAAAATAAAGAGTTTATACATTAAGTTAACGTTGCAATTTTTAAAAATGCGCACCATCATATGTAATATTCTTCGCATAAATAATACGTGACGCTGAAGTTAGCAGCCGATTCGATAAAGGAGATTATCATTATTTTAATAGTATTCCAGTAATAGGGTTTTAGTAGTCGTATATTATATGTTACATCTATATATATGATAATATAAAACAGAACCCTCGGATTTTGAATGGGCTGTTACGAATCGGCTCTGCCAGCTTCGGCGTCATATAATAATAAATCGGCTAAATTAAATGCATACCAACGTTTCCAACACCACGCGGAAAAAGAATTTCGTTCTCATCCACACCATTCGATTCAGTATACAAAGTTTCAAGAAACGGCGTCATTTTCAAAAAATTCCTATGGACATTTATGAATATATGCAAGAATAGTTTTTCCTTTTGACCCTTAATTGTGTATGTATAAACTTTGTTTTCTGTTGTTTGGGTACATACTGACGGAAAACGACTTGTCGAATCCCTCACGTTTGATTATATTTAATTTTGAATTACCCGCCTTATATGGTGTAAAATATACATAAAATTGTGTATATACGTTTGAATTTATAGTTATTGACGCAAAATGAAAACATCACCAGAAAACGAAAATATGGAAAATCAATAACAAATGTTTATATTTAAATTCGATATTACAAATTATATAATATTTAAGGATTTATTGCTTTTTCATTATGATACGTGCTCGCAGTCCCTCGTGACAATATATATATATAGTAATATGCCATTAGTATTTCTTTATCAGGGGTCGAGCTTGCTTATCCCGCGCGGACGACGACAAACTTTTGTCATTTTTCTCGTATAGAAAAAGCATAGAGACGTCTGCGATAAGTTCGTTAAGTTCTGCAGCGCATGCTTCCAGTCGTCTTTTCACCAAAGTTCGGTGATTTTCAATATCTTCAAGTTCTCTCGCCCCTTTTCCAAAAGTAGATTTCCTTGATTTGTCCGATCCACCGGCCAGTCGATTATTACCATCGGCCATTTCGTCTTTTCTCAACACTTTACTCGTCAACTTCCTTACCTGAACCTTTTTATTCTTTCCACGCCATTTCCCATGCGACCCTACTCGCCTACTTCGTCTACTCCCTGTGGATGACAATTCGCCATTTGACGACTTCCGCGATGATCCTCGTTTTCTGGAACGCCTCCTCCCGCGAATCGAATCTTCGGACGCTACACCGAAGAATTTATCTAACAAGAAACTCGAATATGAATCTTTCCGCTTTTTTCTCGGTTCTAAAGTTGATTTGCCATTTTCATTGTTGCCAATTATTATATTTAAACCTTCGCCTTTAGGACGACGGTCCTTACGACCGATTTCGGAGTCGTCAATTTCATTGTTAGTCTTTGGTCGTTTTTGCTTGATAATCTTAGGCCGATCTTTGGTATCGAACGAATCATCGATTTCATTCCTGTTATTCGGCTTTTTCTTTTTTATTTTATCCATTTCGTATGTATATTCGCTTCCATTCGAATACCTCTCCTCGGCGGCCATCTTACTACTTCTACTCCTCCTCCTCCTCCTCCTAAAACATTTTTTTGGTTTAATTTGTTTAAGATTGCATTTAAAAAAAAATGCATCTCTGGTGGAATATTTTGAAAAATCGTGCTTAATGTTACATTATAATAGATAAAAAAAAAACTTTTTGCCACAAACAAAAAATTACAAATTTTGTCGTCTTATTGGAATTTTGTGGAAATATTGTCTGAAATTATGACACATGTTAAGAAAAGCCACCCTAAAAACTGATGGTGTCGTTTGCTCCATCATTCACATTATAAAAAAAAAGAAAACCAAAATTATGCCATACGTATATAATTTCGCGGGTAGTAAAGGATCGGGATAGTAATTAAACTGAACCTTAATCTCGATTTTCGATGTTCTCGTCTAGACGATTTCTGGTCCCTTGTCGATCCATTATTTGATTTTTCCTTCTCCGTTGTTTTTCGTTTCTTCGGCTTCTGGGATTTACAGCAAATCAACCAACCGGGACACATTGTTTTACCTTTTCCCGATTCCTCATGCTGTACCCCCCTCGAGATTCTTTTTCTTACGACTTTTTTTGCAGTTTGCGTGTTCCTCGACTCGTGTGAAGAATTAGATCGACGACTTTTTGGTTTTGAATTGTAGGCTTTCCATTTACGATCATCTTCGCAAGCAGTTGGATTATTTCTCCTTTTATCGTTTCGGTAATTGCATTGCGAGTCAGCTTCATCCGACATCGGATTTCTCTGCTTTGTGTACTTGGACGTTGGTTTAACTTTTTGCGAATTGTTCGTTGTGATGTGTTCCGATCTGGAGTGTGGGCTCTGATAATCGTGTCCACCATGATTCCGTCTCCTCCGGTACTCGTATTTTGGTTCCTCCTTAAACGAAAGATCCAACTTCAAGACTTGAGGTCTTGGATTCTCAGCAGTAGCCGTCTTTTCTTCAAAGTCATCCGGACGTCCGTCATTTCGCCGATTTTTGCGGCGCCATTTGATGTATTCATCAACATTGTTCCAAGGTTCGACTTCAGGTTTTTTGTTCGCATGTCGGGTTTCGATTCCAGTATTCGTTTCTTTACGATTTCTCAAGTCCTTCGTGAGATTCTTCCGTTTCGTCGATGATCTGAAAGGCGGTTCGTTATCGAGTTTGCGTAAGAAGCTTTTTTAAAGCTTGTATCATCCTACCCAGTGGATTGATGCGCTTACGAGCGGTAATTACCAGGTGAGTCATCGCAGGTTGATGTAGGCTTTAAGAAGCGAAGTTCCTTCTGCAGGCGTGATACTTTGTTGTTTAATGCTTCTACGACGGCGGCGACGTCACCAACTGTCACATCTTTCTCATTGCAGTAATACACGCTATCGGTACTTGGTGAAGAGGTTGACATCCTTCGAAAACGTCATCGCTGTGGAGTAATGTACGCATTGTAAATTGGGATAAACATGTTTATTGCGTGCACGCAATAAGAACAAATGTTTACAATTCTAAAATTGTTCATGAAACAACTACAATGAAGAAAGATGCTAGCTACACCATTTATCAACGTTAGTAACTATTGAACACCATCCGGCAATGTTGACTGCTGTTTTTAATTCAACTTGACTACTACTGCATTCAGCAACATAATGAATATTGAAGCCCTGTTTCAAATTGAGTCAGGGTTAAGGGGGGGCTAGGCATGTGGAAACTCCGGGAGTTACAATTGATTATACACACATTACAATTGATTATATTTGAAGCAATGATAATAAACCCAAAAGTGATACCCACTTGATTCAAGTCACATCTCCGCCTCTCGTAATCAGGGTAAGAAAGTTTTAACTTCATTTTATCTTCGTAACCCCGAAATTTGTTACCACACAACTTAAAGCTTTAACAAATTAGAAACATTACGAGAAATGAGAAAATTTAAATGTTTTATATTAAAATGAAGGCATTAAGTATAAGACCACCAAGCAAAATGGGTGATGAGTCCACGTTTTTATTTATTTTTTTTTTTTTAACATAAGTAAAGAAAAGAAATTAGAAAACTGATATTGACGTTTATATCGCGGGTTATTAGGTTATAGATGTCAAAGTTCAAAGCTATGATGACCAGGTTAGGCAAATTCTTTATATATTTTTATATTCCTATATATATGTATATATATATATATGTATACTATGATTCATTATCGTTGAAAATTTGGAATGTATCATTGAATAAACGAAAAAACGAACAATCCTTTTATTCAGATATGAATTTTATGTGTTGTGCATTAGAATGTGGTATTAAAATTGCATCAAAATGTAATATAATATACAGCAT
>JAPYZR010007613.1:0-14696 GCA_030522945.1 Trichopria nigra | reverse complement strand
ACCAATCACCTTGATGTTGGACTTGATTTTTAAGGTTATTCAACAATTTTCATAAATTTCACCTTCATTAGACCTTCCCATGACCTTGTTGAAAATATCTGATAAATATCTGATAAATAATGAAAATATCTGATAAATATCGTTTTGAACTTAAAATTTTCCGCTCTTTTCAAATCCGAGATCAGTAGGGGTTCCCATTTAAAAAAATTAACTTGACCTTGAAATAACCCCAAAGGTCATGTTAAAGGTCAAATTCAATTGTACCGATACATAGCCAGGGAAAAATCCTTAAACTTTCGTATTTAACATTTTCCCCGAAAATGCCCTCCCGCTGAGATATTTCGCTGTTCCGGGACTTTTTGATCACCCTGTATATTGGATTGTATTACAACCATTCGAACCGGAAGCCAATTATATAGGACTAACCTTACGGATAATTAGCACTTCTCATAATTACGACGATAAAAATGATAAAACTTTAGCGGTAAATGAAAACAATTATTTACGTTTCGGACATTATGTTGGGTCTCTTAAAAAATGTATTATCTCCAAAAATAATATTACAATAAAAAAATTCAAAACGTTTAAAACATGATATGCATACAACAAACAACTTCATTATAAATTAACCGTTTGAGTCATAGTGGTATACCACGTTACCACGCATGAATTTCTTTCAATTATTTGACTATTTACATTTTTGTTAACGCATTCAGATCAGTCTTTTTGTTTTTTTTCTGTTACTATTGTGATGAAGGAACGTATAAAAATTAGAAAGAAGACATAATTGTTTATTGTTTAGGCTATGTAAATAAACAAATATGAAAAAATCATGTTTTTTTTGGACAAATTCATTATTGACGATGTTTTTCAAGCTAATTACTCGAAATTTAGTATGGCAATGTTTTTGGGGCCCATTATGAATCTGACGCTAGTTTTACCTAATTCAAAATGGCGGATCCAATATGGCTGACAGAAATTTTAGAAATGCGTCAATTTGAACAAAATTTATTACTTGGGGGTTTTCGGGGTCGCTGATTACTAATCCGATGGCAGATTTAGGAAATTCAATATAGCGGATATTTAAGTGGTATTAATGTAAAACACAACGTTAATAATATTTACATTTTATATGTATAGTAAAAATTATACTGATTTAACTTTACATCAACTTATTTATATATATAAGTGTGTGTGTGTGTGCGCGCGTGTGTGTGTGTGTGTGTGTGTGTGTGTGTGAAAATGTTTTCTTTTTTTAGTTATATTGGTCGCAGTTAAAGTTTTAAAGATATCACAATAGTCGCTAAAGCCAAACAAAAACGAACAAAACGAAAAATGATGATAATTATTGTCATATAAAAAAAATAAAAATACAGTTACGGGGGTTCCACAGTAGATCGGTTACCGACTAAACTTTTCATCAACAATAAAAGAGTATAAATAAAAAATGATGGAAACTTTTTTATACAATCCCCACAGGAATTCCAGTAAAAATTATTTAAAATTAAGAAATATAGATTTATTTTAAAAATAAAGAAATTTAAAATACACTGTTTTATTTTACAGGTATATATGTAGTAAACAATATACATATATATATATATATGTATATCGTATGGATGAGTGAGTTTGTCTTTCATTTTCTTTTCATTTCCCATTATAAGGGGATGCTGAAGCGTATATACAGGGACCTGCAATAAAAATTGTAAATAAAACTATTAAAATAAAAAAATTACAATATACGAACTATTGTAGGATGAAAGTGCATTATATATATCACTGCAGAGAAAATTCAAAAAGAATTCTCACAAATAAATGTAAGCAGATGTATTTTAAGAAATTCATTCATGCGAATTTTCTTTCATTTCTCAATCGATTTCGCTAAAATATCCCTGCATAGCCACGGGAAATGTGTACTTTTACCCGAAATTGAATTGACAATTTTTTATTTGCAATTTTTTCAGTTGATCTCTTCATCAGTATTATTGACGCTTTTAAAGCTCCTGAAATAAATTTTATATTAAATTACAGATATATTTTAGTCAACAATATTTTTCGGCCTTAACGGTTGCATCATTTTATGTTTTTCGAACAACATTTCGACATTTATTTATGTCCTCTTCAGGGGTTACAACCTTAAAAGTTTATATAATTTTAGGATATATAATATATAGGCCGATTAATTTTATTCCTTATTATTAACTATACCACGGCTCAACTTAGAAAAAACAATTATTAGGTGTTGTGAAAGGGTGATTTTATGAAGTTTTTTTACACTTTTTAAAGATTTAATTTATTTCAATTTTAAATAAAAAAAAAAAATACAATCTTTAAAAGAATATTTAAGAACAATTATCTTAAAATGCAGGTGGTTCAGTAGAAGGTTTTCAACATTATTAAAATTTATTTTGTAATATTTTTTAAAAATATTCTATATTTTTATAATTTTGTATGAATGGTTTTATTTTATTTTTCATATTATAGATTATTATCGAATTTTAAAGTGGACCACTTGGTCAAAACATAAAATTATTTAAGGTCATTCGAAAGGCATATATCCCAAATACCACAAGTACGTCCGCATTGTGTACGTATATAATGGGCGTATAATGGATGTAACCATAAATAGGTTTTCTAGTGGATAAAAACTGGACGCATATATTGATTGACCAATGTATGTGGTGAGTCTGAAAGTCCATATTATTCGTACATATCTGGACCATTTGTACATCCAGAATAAAATATATTATAGAAAATCGGATTTTCTTACGTTATTTTTGTCCATAATTCTAAGAAAAATGGACAAAAATAACATAGAATACTAGTTTGTACTGTATACTTTTACTCCAACATTTTTTACCATCTGAAATCTTGTTTAGGTGTATTTTCTTTAATTGTAATTACGAATCATCACGACAATTATCGGATTTTTTATATTACTTTCGAATACCGTTGTATTAACTATTGGTTAATTCCTTTCGGAAAAGAATATCGAAGATAAGAATAGTTATAGTTATATTAAGAATTATTTTTCAGATCTACAAGTCACCGTTCATACCGTTCCATCGATCCTAAAGTTTTAAGTTCTTAATTGTAAATTCATTGTTGACTTACACTATATAAAATCAAAATTTGTTTCTCAAATCCTTGATGTGCTTTCTAACCTAAAGTAAGATATATGTATAACAACCAATGATATCAGATTAAGTTAGGATCGTTTGTTCAAATCAATCTGGTCATCACGAATTCTTGCATGAAAATTGTAAATATATATACAAGGCAAGAGCAAACAGTTATCATCTGTTTCCGGTTTCCACGAGTAAACAATGATTTCAAGCGTGGTTTCCCAAACGATTTAGCATTCAATGCGCATTGCATTGGTAGTTGGCAACTTATCAATGACTACTTGTATAATAGCAATGTACACACTTTTATCAAGGTGGAAACACACTGACGATTGTTTGAGAACGCTGCACCTGTGCCATGAAAATTATATGAAAAGGACAATACTTTTCGAAAAAGTAAACGATAGACACTGCACAGACGTTATACTATATCACTTTGACAAAACTATTGTTACTATAATCTAATATGGCGAATGATGTTCTTCCAAATCTCGTTAAATCAATTCCGCGTGTATCAAAACGATATCCCAAATTACGATAAGGACAATTCAACAACTGGGTTATCGTACCCTCATTTCTACCCGACATTTTTTGAGGTTAAGTCAATCTTTTGAATGATTAGAAGAATTGTCACTCCAGCAATCGATCTTAAAAGGATGACACATTTGTTCTTTTAAAACAGCGGTTGAATTTTTATTCTAAGAAATTTAGAAAAGTCTGCACTTGATATTGCGAAAACGCTTAAATTTTTTTTGCACATTTCGTCCCATTTATTTTTGATGTAATTAGAATACCATTCCATAAATGAATTATTAAGTCCATAAACTCAAAAATGTCGTCTTTACATGTACTTTGACATCTTCGTAATAATTAATAAAATCGGATCAATTTTAATCAATTTTTGTAAAATTCATTAAGACATAACATGGCTGCTTCAATAGGCTTCTTCCATCAATCGTCAAATGTTAAAAGTATTTTCAAAATTTGAATATACCTTGAAAACTCTTATCCTGACGAAATTTTGATAAAACAAAATTGCAACAATAAGAAACGAAGCACGTGATGGTGCGCCACTTACAATTTTAGAAATTCGACATAATTTTAATCGATATTTTTCGATCGAAATTCTATCGAACCGGTGTTGAATGTTCTTGCATCATTGATTTGTTAGCCTTGAAATTCATGGATTTGTTTAAAAAAAAAAAAAAAAAAAAAAAAAAAAAAAAAACTAAGGGAGATATATCACTGAATCGATCAAACATTTTCCAGTGGCATGTACGGATTCAAGCGGGGTGGAGGGTCAGTGAAGGACGACGAACCCAACGGCCGACCAAGAACAATTCCCACTAAAGACGACGTCGTTAAACTAGTTACGGAATATTGATGACTCCAGCATTAGCCGAGATATTATAATTACAATAATAATACGCAGCCGTGGATGATTTGTTATTGAAAATGCAAACTCTTGCAAAAAAAGGAGTCCTTGCAAAACATTGAAAGTAACGGTTACCTATCATTTACATAAATATTACATGTTACGTAACTCTTACGTAACTGCCATGTAATTATTACATAATTGTCAAAATTGTGATTGCTGGGTTGATTACTTGCACCCAAGATTCGGAAAGAATGAAAGTATACGTGGACGTAATTTAAGTACGAGAATACGTCACTGTCACAAAATATGGTTTCATGCCGAACGACGTTCCGAACTGACAGATCGGTACGAAATTCGATATACCAATAGGGGCTATCTGTAGTACATGTGTTACATATTTCTAAATCAGTTGAATATATGCCTCCCGGTCATGCTAGGCATTTAAAGATTGAAAATTAAAAATAAAAAGTTCAAAATGATTGAAAGTGTCCGACTTTGAGACGTTCGACAAGTTTCTTCGAAATTCGGTATTCTTCAAAGTCTGCATTTCGAAGAAAATTTAGAATTTGAGTTCTTTCACGAAGAATGACTTAGAGAGTGCACCAGATTGGTTCATGCATGATCGACAATTAAAAAAAAAAAAATTATTGTTGAAAGAAACCGAGGGAAAATTTCTAAAGTAGAACAGTTATCGACCTAACCTCAAAACGGGAAAGGAGTAAATAAAATGGGATTGAAACATTTTTTCAAAATTCGGGCTTTGGAAGGGTGATTCTACACATCATATACAAACCCCAAAAAAATATGTATGACATTGATTCCCAATTAAAAGAGGAAAATCCGAAATAAATTATTTTCTTTTACCAGCAACAACAAAAATTTATTTCGGATAATTCTCGTTTAATTTTGAACCAATTTCATCGATATTTTTTTAAGGATTGTATATATTATGTAGAATCACCCTTCCAAAGTCCGAATTTTGAAAAAATGTTTCAATCCCATTTTATTCATACTTTTATGGTTGAAAAGCTTTGTCGATAACTGTTCTACTTTAGAACCACCTTAAGGGATAATGTCCCCTTGTGTTCCGAAAGAATAGGATAATATTTCTGTATTTTTTAAAAATAAAATGAGGAGATGAAACAAATTTTTTAAAAATTCTTACTTTTTGTCCTAGCGGCAAAATTATTACCTGATGCAACAGTATGCCTAAACGAACACGCGTGAGCTGAGAAGCCTTCATTTTGTTTTTTAAAAAATCACGAAAAATATTTTCACATACTTTAAAACAAGTACTTTAATATATATGATGCCGAATTTTTTTTTTTTCTTATTTTATTAAATTCCGAAATGTGCCTTACTTTTAAGAAAGTATAAAATTGTTTTCTATTATAAAAATATACTAGAGTATAGATATACAGTTTAAGGTGGTTTTAAAGTAGAACAGTTACCGACAGAGCCTTCCAACAATAAAAATATAAATAAAAAAAGATAGAAACTTTTTTTCAAAGTTTGGGCTCTGGAAGGGTGATTCTACGTAACGTATACAATCACCAAAAAAATTACAAAATAATTTGTTTCCAAAAATGTTCACTGAAATTTTCATTATTTTTACTGGAATTTTGTTGAGGAACTATATATGTCATGTAAAATCACCCTTCCAAAGACCAAATTTTGAAAAAACGTTTCATTTACAATCATTTACAATTTTCATTTTTCGTATTTTGAGGTTACGTCGGTAACTGTTCTACTTTAGAACCCCCTTAAGGGGGTTCTAAAGTAGTACTTTTACCGACACTTTTTATAGAAACTCATTTCCAATAGAACTCCCCTGGTAGAAAATGTCAGTAGTTTCTGCCCAATTTTTCTGGCCTCTATGTTAAAAGTAATGGAGTCCAGAAAAAATGGCCATAAACTGGTCTTATTTTCTACTAGGGTCCTTCATTTATGAACCGATTTAACTGAATACTTTCGCAGTTACAGAGCCCAATTTTCGAAAAGCGAAAAAAATTATTTATTTATTAAATTTTGTAGTTCCGTTATTTTCAAATTCGGGCGAATGGCGCAGTTACAGCTGCGACGTCGCTTTTCATCGCAATACCGCAGATTTAGATAGATAGCCAGGAAAAAAGCTTTGTAACTGTGATTCTACGGGGATGTGAAGATTACCGGACTTTATGTAAAATCGGATTGGAGCAGTAAAAAACCCAAACTTTTGAAAATAAATTCGGCCCGTATTTCGTATTTTGTAGTAGATCTGTTCCGTTGATTGAAACAAATGAGTATGACTTGGTGCGAATGTGTTTGTGAATGCGTGTATATATGCATATACATGTGGTCACGTTCAGTAGTATCAATCGTTTAACCGATAAAGAAGGAATCTCGGAAAACCCGTTCTTCACTTTGGAACCCCCATTGAAAAATTTTCATCCTAATTTTTATGAATCACCGTGCGACTATTCCGAATTTTTCTATATATTTAAGATTTTAACTCATTTTCAATATATATGTATGTACATTAAATGCATATAAAATATTATATATATTTAATATTTATACATATAATATTTCATATACAGAAATTACGAAAACTTTGGGTTGTTTTTTCTTTGTCGTATTGAAAAAATTGATATAAAAAAAACACACACATATATATATATGAATGCATAATTCGATTTCTGAGCTGTCAGCATTAAGTGTTATTCCTATATATATCGCCGGTAATGGCGTGGAGAATAATTATTGGTTTATTATCGCGTCATATGCGACGTTATAATCTTACTGCCGTCGACTTAAATACGTGATAATGATTAGAGCACAATAATTAATAATTCAATGTGGATGCCGAGATATCGAGAATCAGATGTTACCAACGCGTCGAGCACTTCCTCTTATGGAGCATTTGTTCTCTCTCTCTCTTCTCACCTCTTTCTCGTGCTCCATTTCAACATATACACATCTGCTGAAGGTGCGAATTGAGGATGAGCAAATAATGTTTCCTTGTGCTCCATTCAGTCGTGTATAAGTCATTGATATATTTAGCATTACACCTATTAATATAAGACAAGATATTTAGATATGTATTTACGTCTCAATACATCAATATCACCACTACATTTTAATCCGTTTTAATTAATAGTAATTATTGTTAATTACCGAAATCATCTCAAAAACTTCTAATTTATCTTTCATCGAGGGACATATATATGTATGTGTATATATGTAAATTGTTTTTGTTGAAATTAAGAGAAAATAATTTCGGATAGTCCTCACTTTATTTTGAACTAAATTTACCGGGTAGTTTAGTTTAGATATTGTATACGCTATGTAGAATCACCCTTCCGCAAAGTCCAAATTCTAAAAAAAAAAAATAACGTTTCAATCAGTATTGTAATTAAAATTTTTCTTGTTGCGAGGTTAGGTCGGTAAGTGTTCTACTTTAGACCTTCCTTAAGGAAGAAAAGTAGAAAACTTACCGACCTAACCACAAAACAGAAAAAGTATAAATAAATAGGGATTGAAACATTTTTTAAAAATTCGGGCTTTGGAAAGGTGATTCTATATAACATATACAATCTTCAAAAAAATATCGCTGAAATTGCTTCAAAATTAAACGAGAATTATCCGAAATAAATTATTTTTGGTGCTGGCAAGAGAAAATAATTTATTTCGGATAGTTTTCGTTTAATTTTGAACCAATTTCATCGATATTTTTTTAAGGATTGTATATGTTATGTAGAATCACCCTTCCAATGCCCAAATTTTGAGAAAACGGTTCAACCCCTGTTTATTCATACTTTTATGGTTGAAAAGCTCGGTCGATAACTGTTCTACTTTAGAACCACCGGGTTTCAAAGTGAAACGGCAATACACGTTCGGGTTTTCCGAGATTCCTTTTTTATCGACTAAACGACAGGTGCTACTGGCGGACGTAAATATACACATACACGCGCGCCGACACATATACTCATTCAACCAAGTCGCTCCATTCATTTATTTTACCCCACGGAACAGAACCGAAATTATTCATTTCAATCGTATTTTGTTTGACATTGATTTTTTGTTGCAGATCTCTTGAGTGCTCGGCCGATAAGGTAGTAGCGCAGTCGCTACACGCTGCTACCTTATCGATAGAGCACTTCACAAATCCTCTCATAAACTCTGTCGGTAATCGCATAATGATTAAACATTGAAATCGGCAATAAAGGCACGTTATAACTCTGATATAACTTAAAAGCGTAAAACATTACATTCGCTTGCATATCTATGTATCATCAATGACAAAAGGTAACAAATTATTCATTTAAAATTAAAATAAATGATGATTATCAGTTGTCACCCTTTACATAGTGAATCATAGAATATTCACACTCCTGCTAGAGTGAAATGTCGTACTTAAAGGAGTGAAAAGTTTCTCCTTCAAAATAGTAGCTCGTTTTTCACAAAATGAAGTCGCTAAGGCAATTTTATAAAGTCGTCCGATATAAAATTCAATCCTAAAAAGCATGGCGGAGAATGACGCAGTTCTGAAACGAAGAAAACTCAAACGGAATGACGCTGGCTATCGCACCTGTTGTGCAACGCTGATATTTGCCCTGTCGTTATCAAAAACGAAATGAAAAATTATTAAAAATGAAATATTGAACCGTTTTATATGGCATTAACGTGGACGGCTCGCTGTCGTGCAAACATTTGCATGTAAGTGACATATAGAAATGACATTAGCGATTAATTGAATTAGTCGTCATTAAAATTATCTTATCGCGGCGAGCCGGGTACCTTGCGTTCGCTCTTTTTTTCTTCTTCTTCTTCTCACTCTTTCGGTTCGTGTCCTTTTGCGGCAGGCGAAATGACGAGAACCAGCGAAATTACGAGTCGCTTATACCAACGAAATCCCTGGTGGTTCGCCATTGGATCGGAATTTTTCGTTCGTGGTCACGCACCCGGTATAGACGCCGCCGCTCCACGCACGTACACCGCGGAGCAAACAATTGTACAAATACCGTCGTATTTCATGATAACACATGTACAAACAGCCTTACGTAAAACGGGTATAATTGCGATAAAACTGGACCGAGTGAAAATATATCCTCCCCCCGACCCTCTTATTACTCTCTCCGTATCGTATTGTTTTCTTTTCCATTTTTTGTTTGTTTACTTTTTTTTTTTTTTTGTTATTTCGCCGTTCCGGAGCGTCTGTTTGAACAAAACTCTCAGACTTGGTTAAATACGCGTCTTCGCGCGGCCGCATTCGTCGATCAAGACGAATTTCTCGACACCGTTTTTAGCGAATTACGCCGATTATTAGGGAAAGTCGAACGGGATGTTTTTCGCTCGACGAATTTTATACGTGCGTATTTGAACAGGGACGGCATCTGTTGAGCAAATATCTACTTTGGGGTGAGCTGACGCGTGATGACAGCCGCCTATGCAGTCGCGCGTGGCGGGCTGCCTTCGGGCAGGGGCCGGAGAATCTTACATGTCGGTCAGGAATGTAGCATTACGAGAAAATGATTTCATTATACAGACGATAATTAGCATAGATGAATATGTTTATCTCCAGGAAATAACTACCCGAGTATAACTGCGATATCTGATGAAGTAGGGTTTTTCCTTTCCCTAATGTTAATGTTAATCGACATTACGATATTAACAGCACGGTTTTCAACAATACTTTAGAGATAGATAATAAATTATCCAGAAATTTGGACAATTCTTAACTACGTAAATATCATATGATAAAAAAATAAAATTAGGAAAACTTGCTATATTTTATAGCAACTAATAAAAAAATAGGAACATCTCTTTTACTTTTTGTTAACGTGGTTTCCGAAAATCTCCGAGATTAACCGACAGAACCCGATTACCAGATAGTCGGTAATGATGGTACAGCAAGCTATCTGACTCTGTTTTATCGACATTTTATGGCTACATGCCGTACTTAATACGTAATAATAAGTATACGTAAATTCGTGAACTGATGTAGATGTCGCCATTCTCGAAAGTGATAAACGCACGTCGATTTCCTTGTATATCTCAAACTTTAACATGAAGCTTCAATTCATTTAACATGAGTTTACAGTTCAATATTATGAAATAAAATGATTTGATTTCATGTGTAATTCGAAATGATCAATGATAAAGACAATGCTAAAAAGATTTGTACGTATACGTGTATAATAAGTAAAAATGATTTTACGCACTCCTTGGTAAAAATTGCGCCTATAATTATTCGAAAGTTCTTGATTAAGTTACATACTCACGGTCTAGTTTGTGGACAATAAAACTGGCCAATTTTATATTGGAAACTTAACATTTTCCTGGATAACAATTAGATACTATTTTTGGATAAATCTTGTACAATTTTCACCCAGTTTCTATCCAACATTTTTAGATACATCTGGGACGACTTATTGTAATATTATTGTATACATTTACTATGAATAAGGTTATGTACACCATAGGTATAATGATCTTCAATTACATTTTTAATACGTCGTGACACGTACCAACACTTTGTTCATAAGTTTCATCATATTCTTTGCTCGTATTATCACTATCTGCATTGTTATTGTCATTAAACCTTTCGCAAATCTCATTTTTATCAGCATGGTCATGTGGGTATGTTCGTCAACTTCTTCTTCATATGTGACAGGATTTCTGATCTCAACCTCATCTTCTCCAATATTGACGTCTGAGAAACTCAATTGCAGCCGATTTTTATGGCGTCTTACATCTTATGGTGTTTTATTATATATATGCGTTCATTAAATTATAAAAGACAAAAGGACAAATTGTCGTTCTACTAAGATTGCACAATTATAATTGTATTTCAAAACAATTAAGGAAACGATTTTATGAGGGCATGAAAATGAATAAACTGGATATTTTTAATGGATAGTATGTATCTAATGTTTGTCCATTTATTTTGTACGTATATTTTGAACAATTTTACTGCTTACGTATTAGATACGATGATTGTGTACAAATTTTGAATAATTTTACTGAACAGTTATTAGTCAAGATATTTAGGCAAAATCGTGGCCATCACTTTAAATCTAATGTTAATATCCAGTATTTGGACAGTTTTGTAACAAAAAACAGTTCTATTTATTTTTGTCTAGTTATTGTTCAGTTTATAAACACCTGTATAGCAATACACCTTTAAACCAATAATTTTAGACACCAACTAGGTTGCATCTAGTAAAATTTGATAAAATTTCTACCTGAGCTGTGTAAAAAAATATTTGATATTTATCTAACATCAACATATTGTTAAATAAACATATTTTCGTAATTAAACACGAATCATCAGTTCGTCAATTAAATAAAAATTTTCGGTAATCGAAACTGAAATTTGAACTCGATAAATCTCTTGAAAAATTGTGAAACGACGAGTTACATTGCAATTAAAATTAAAAAATTTGTCTATTCCTTGGTTAATTGTGTCGAATTGTTTTTAATTGACCCCTTCAGACAATGAAAATGCACTTGGATGGGGGGCCAGCGGCTAAATCAATAGCATACTAAATATTAGTAGATGGCCCCTGATCGCAATGCATTTAAATAGACCACAAAGGCCAACTGACAATAGTTCGATTGAACTAGCAATTGGATGAAATTTTGAGTACTGTACATTTTCAGTTGAAAACATCTTTTTTGTTTACTTTGATTATTTCTTAAAATGCGCGGAAAAGCATAATCCAATGCAGTATTAATAACCGGTATAATTGAACACCTTGTATATATACATAAAAGACACGTATTTTAAAATTATTAATAAATACATAAATTCAACATAACAGTTTTATAAAGTTCAACTTCGTATCCATTTTATTTTTCCATCGCGAACAATTAACCGACAAAGGCACAAAAAGTGCGATCTCAGCGGAAACTTATTCTACAAAAAAAAAAAACAAAAAAAAGCACTAGGGACGCTTTCGTCAAAGGATAATCGAGGAAGCAAGCAAAGAGCATTCGAGGTCCGGCTATAAGAAGACTATAGCGTCATCCGACGTAGAAAGCCGGAAGTTTCAACCTAGTGTGGCCAGACTGGGCGCTGATTGCGGCTCGCGCTCGTTCCAGGAGGGCATGCGCCCAATGTTAGGCATCTGCCGTATCGATCGGGCCTCAGCGGTACAAGCGAGCCGTATACGAGTCGTAAGAGCGACTAAAAAGCGGGAACGCAGGGAACAGGAACAGGAATCCCGATCCCCGGCCAGGGGATGGCGAGGTCGGCGCACGTGTGTGAACGCGTCTCTTTGTGCCGGTCCTGTGGCTAGGCAACCCAACTTACATAAGATTACGCCGAGCCAATCGCATTGCAGGAGCGCCCGTCAAAGGCGCCTATCAATGTGTGGCTTGAGCCGCGAGCCTCGAAAAGGGGATTAGAGCTTCCCGGCGTATTCCGCGGATGGATATTATGTATCGGGTATATGTGTGGCAGCCTTCTTCCTGCTTCCAGCACGCTGTATCTCGTCGACCATATTTATGTCTCGCGGAAAAATCGAAGACGTCCGACGTTTTTTCAACGGTTCTAATCGCGGCTTAAGGGGGAAATTCAGTTGGGCTCACACGGAGGGACGCGATATCATCCACTGCGTTAAGGTATATTATCGTCTGTAGACTTAAAGAAGGTTCACGGATCCTAACTTTCAATTTTCGACTTGGACGAGAAATTCGATAGATTTTTTAAGAAGGTTCGACCTTACAAAAGACTTAAAAAATGCAATAATAATTGAGGCTGCCTAAACGACGTTTCCAATATTGTTGGTGACATAGTAACGGATTTAAAGGATCATTTTTTAAGTTGCACTTGATCTAAAGTTCACTTCCTACAACAAGGATAAACAATAATCGATTCCAAATTGCGCATATACTTCATTGACCATGTCCATTACGTCGTTCGACGTGAGAAAAGATGTCATAATATAAATTAAGGCTGCCCAGGCTGCCTAAACGATATTTTCTCAACTTCGTATGATGAAGTTTCAGTTCGTACAATTAGGATAAACAAATATACGGTTCTAAATTTCCTGCAGTCTTGTTGAAAATGTTCTGATGGGCAGTTGGTAAACTCTAAACAATAAAGTAGTCTACTCATCTTTGTTGGTGGTTTACGTTTGAGAACAATCTGGTTGACTAATTAGGAACTTAGCTGTATGTTTAGACCATGATGACGACCCTTTACATAATTTATTATTGTAGGCACATATGACAATATGGTCTGGTTGTTAAATTTGTAACTAAATAAAATCATAAATTCTGAAGACGGCCATCAACATGGCTGAAACGTAAAGTTAAATTTCTAAATTGTCAATCATGTACTGAAACCAGAAATAAAGTTCGTTTAAAAAGAAAGTCAAAAAATATTCATCAGCACGAAGTGTTTTCTAATTACGATTTAGACGATGAAACTGTTGGCTCTTTGTTATGGACATTTTGCAATGTTAAAAATCTTGAATATAATTCACTTTTCGCAATTTTGAAATACTTTCAAGCCATAATGACATATTTTCTTGCTATAAAATAATAGAAGATCCGGTTGCATAGCATCCAGGCGCTTGGAGTCTCTGCCAGCTTAATCACACATGGATCTAAAGGTTGTTGCCTGGCACCTCTATCGAGAGTTAAACAATATGATGGTAAGAAAATCGTCCCAAACCAGATCAATTCAGCACAGATTTTCTGCATTAAGAATACGGATATACTGGAAAAGCAAAATGGACTGACAAAACACAACTTATGAGTGAATTCTAAGTCAGTTAGAATAGATTGATCAGCATCAGGATGGGGTAACCCTTGTGAATCCGTTGGGTCGATGTTCCTTTTCTCGAAAATATGTTGGAATGATTTTTTAACTTCTTCATTATCAATCCACGTGAATGCAAAGATGATACCAGATTTCTTAGACTCTATATTCTCTATATATATGCATGAAAAATAAAAAACACTTCCCTTGCAGTCCTTTGACTAAAAAATACAAAATAAACTTGACGTTTCGGTCCCAGGTGTGGACCCCCTTCAGAAAAAATTTTCGGAAATCGAACTGGTATCGAAAGAAGATGTGAAGAGTTGGACTCTTCAGGAAAAATCTTATACTGAAACAGAGAGGAAAACATAAGAATATATAAGAGTGACCCCTCCAAATTAGGAAATGTAAAATCCCTTCTATAAGACGAAAGGCTATTCGT
>JAPYZR010007612.1:0-18332 GCA_030522945.1 Trichopria nigra | reverse complement strand
TGACCTTTACAGGATTTAAAGAGACTCACTAGTACTACAATTTAATGAAGTTTCAAAAAAATCGGAGACATCCAAATTTTAGGCGGGTACACTTGGCGAGTTTTGCCCCATATATGGATTTTTAAATAAATTTCTCACTGTTAAATAAAAATTGAAACTTTTTAATTATTAAAATAATTGTTATGTTATTTTTTGATCAACACGTTATTTACTCTTTATTAGTATTATACAACTGTCGTTGTCTACGTTTTATCAGTAGAATATACGAGAAGAAAATTGATCCGAATTTAGGAGCCAATAATTTAATTGTCGTTTTAAAATGTATAAGACATCATACATAGTCGCATGCTTATATTAATTGGTAAATTTCACAGCTTTCTTAATCTTGTTAGACCTTCGGAATTAATTGTCACGAATTATGATTAGTCACGGAGTCTTAAAATAATTGATAAATGCCGCGGAGTCCGTATATATACGCTTTTTCATAATGACTCGGGAATTATACACGGATTCATTTACGTAAATTTTTAAAATCGCGCAATGCCGTATAATCGCATATATGAGATGATATAGGAGTCATCTCGCATTAAATACTTTTAAGTCTAAGCACATGATGACTTATTTTTTTAATTTAATCATTTATATATACTGAAGAATATTATATTTTAAATTTATATAATATCAATATTTATATATAAATTTAAAAGAATATACACGGAGAAATTGTCTTGATGTAAAATTTAATGATACCGGTTGGTATTTTAAATACGGACTTTCGTCATGAGAAAAATTGCCATTTTATAAAAAATTGCAATTTTTCTCATGACGAAAGGCTGTCCACAAAATGCCATCTGGTATGGTAAACTTTACAAGAAAATTTTTCTCCGTGTATAGATGACCATATATATTTATTAATGTTTCGACCTCTTATTGTTTATAATGATGATAATAATAACAATATAATAAATAATAACAATAACAATAGTAATTATCATAATAACAATGCCATACTTTTTGTGTCAATAAAGATGTATAGTAATAATAATAATTAATAATGGTATATCAACCATACTAAAAACACTTATTTTTTTATTTGAGCCCTGGTAGAAATTGCAGCCATTTATTGGACATTTATTGTCCAATATTTTTGTAAAATGCCTAAGAAATAGACAATGAAATTGGACAATTTATAGGCANNNNTACAATTTATTTTTAATATTTTCAAATAATTATTGAACAGTTTTAGTAGGCAATATTTGTATAGTTTGTATACAATTTATTTTTAATATTTATAGATGCGGCAATCGATGTAAAAAATTTTACTTATATTGTTATAAGGATAGATTGTAAACAATGATGGGTGCAAAAATATGTTTATCAAGATTAATTTATTATAATTGTTGTTATTATTACTAATATATATATAGGGGTGTTTCAATATCATATATTAATAATTTTTTTTTTCTTATTACGATAATTAACCCACGTATTGCACTTCTTCAAGTTCTTCAAATGTATATAATTACCACAATTGTGAATAATATATATAATAAACACGATACAATTATATTGAATAATATATCAATGTAAAAGAAAAACATTGTATATCGCCATTGTTATCAATACGTATGTAAAAGGAAAATAATACTAATATTTGTGTGCAACAAATTAAATAAATGAAATTCTTATGTATTGTCTAGAACTTTGCGTTTAGTATTTTTTTAATAGATAATGTAGATGCATTGTTCGACTATATACCCAAGTAACAAAAAAAGAATGATATAGTCATATATAAGGTGTATTAAATATTTATTTCTAATTAAATAATTTACAAATTTTATGTATAATTTTATTGTAAATGAGTGCTCTCCATGAGAAGCGTTACTTACTCGAAATTTCTGTAACTTAGATTTTCGATGTAAAAAAATTGATTTATTGTCATAAGATAGATTGTAAACAAAGATGGATGCAAAAAAATATTTATCAAGGTTAATTTATTTTTATTGTTATTATTATTACTACTACGATTGTTGCGGTTGTTGTTGTTGTTGTTGTTGTTGTTTTTGTTATTATTATGAATATCAATGTTTATTCAATAAGATAGGATTTTTTAAACGAGATATAAATAGAGATTTATCATATTTTTGTGTAATCAATTGTGTTTATTTAAATTTTAAATCAAAAATAGAAGCTGCTGACTAAAAATAAACTCTTTTATGTAATACATGCAAGAATACCATCGTGAATCATCATTTAGGGGCCATTTTACAACTCGTGCATTATTCTCTCGGCACGTGCCGTTACCTCTTACACTTTTTAGCTCGTGTATATATCCTCAACCATTGATAAAATCTTGAAAGTTGCTAAAATGGTCATATCACTTATTATAATAATATTTGTCAATTTAATTTCGAAGTGTCGGCAAATTTTGAAATAAAAATATATAATTTGACCAAAATATTTTTTCGGTTAATTATATCTATCTAAATTTCTCGGAGTGAAATTTCACTCCAAAAAGTGTGAAATGTCCCTCTTAAAGAATGAAAATTCAGTCTTTCGAAGAGTAGCTCAATGTTCACTCCTTAAGAGTGACATTTCACCCCATGAAATTTAGAGGGTGTTTTATCACTACTTTTATCATTTGTTTATTTTACAGAATAAAAATAGAAAACGATGGCTGGGAATAAGGGGGATTCGATAAAATGAACAAGTGTGAAACATCTGAAATCGATACGTCTTGAATAAAATTTGATCCTTTATGCACGAACATATGAGAAAATACAATTTACACTGTAGTGCCAAAGTAAAACAGATATACATATTAAAAATTGACTCGATGCTCTTCAAATTAATTAATATATACATTAATTATTGATTCCAGATGCAGTAATATTAATGTATAATGCTCTAAAACGACAAAAAAGGAATAGTTGTCTAGTTTTTTTCAATTGATTTATAGTTAGTTTTTTTTGTTTAGATTGGTATATTATATGTATATATACATATTTATATATATATATATATATATGTTAAAACAGTATTTTCTGATTATTATATTTCTCTATCATTTCACACATGCGGTAATTTACTCGAGGACGGTCCTCGTAAGAGAGCCAAAAGCCTTTGTAAAAGCCTGACAAAAAAAGCATCCTCACAAAATACTTTTCTAACCTTTACTATTTTTGTTAAATTTCTCTCGATTGTTTTTTCACGAGTGACAAATTTCTTATAATTTCTTTTGAAATTTAATTTGAATTGGAGTGTTAAATAAATTACAATGAATTTAAACTAACGTTTCAGCCTTATTTGTTTAAGCCCTCATCTCTTCAGAATTTATTATTTGTAAACAAAAAAAAATGCGATACAAAATTTTCCAACATATACACGTATGCTTATTTTTGTATTTTAACTTTTTTATTTTGTCAGTATATGCGTAATGGACTCATTTTACAAATATAATATGCAGATTATAATATATATATATATTATTGTACTTTAATAATATTGCTCACATTTGAAATGTTAAAGTCCAACGAAAATTGTAAAATATGTTTGGAAATTTTGTTTCTTTCGATTTCTTGCGCATAAAGGACATATATAGAAAACAAGTAGGAAAATTACGTATTTCTTCATTTTGGGAGGGGAAAGTGAACAAATAACAGGAGTATTTGTAACATTTTTTGTTTCATTTTTATTTATTTTTTTATTTTTTTTATTT
This sequence comes from Trichopria nigra, assembly GCA_030522945.1. Lineage (NCBI taxonomy): Eukaryota > Metazoa > Arthropoda > Insecta > Hymenoptera > Diapriidae > Trichopria > Trichopria nigra. The sequence goes on along the minus strand of JAPYZR010007612.1, from coordinate 14,614 downwards.
TTTATTTTTCTTATTTCTTTTTGTATTTAATTAATTTTATTTAATTTTCTTTCGCATACATGTATATTTGTGATTTTCGTTGCACTTCAACGTTTCAAACACCAGCATCATTATAATTAACAATTTCAAATAATATTAAAGTTCTAATGTGGATCGAACAAATATTGAAGTCAATAATTATTAACTATATTAGACTGGACTCTTTTCTATATCCTATTGATTCATATTGACATAAATTTTATCAGTATACATTATACATTTTAAATATTTTATACATATTATAATATACTGATACAGCAAGATGAATTTTCCGAATAATTTTTAAAGTCTGAATACTTACATTTCTAATATGACTATATATATTCATGGATATTTTGTTAACTCTTTTCGGAATCGCAGCTTTCAATTATTTGTACTTTTTTATGAAAAAAAAAAAAAAAACACACGATACATTAAAATGTAAATATTTTTAGAAATTTTGTTGATAAAAATGCATTTTATAAATTTTAGTTTATTGTCAAAATTATTGGTCCGATTATTATTTTTTTGTTTAATTTATCATATGCGCATTGTTTTACAAATTTACAAGTCTTCCTTTTTGAAAATGGCGTCGGATTTGTCTGCGAATGTTCGTAATAATATATGACTGAAAATTGCCGCAATTATATTTGAATTACTTCCTTGCTTTGTAAGTGAGCATGCGAGCGCAATTATTTAATTTTCTTTCTTTCTCGGTTTTATCGTGGTTTTTTTAAAACTTGTTCTTCTATGTAATGAAAAAATAATACATTTATACATATGCGAAAAAAATCGAGATTACATACCATTTTGAATGATCGTGGTTTCGAATGGCTCTGAGGACATTTTTAACAATCGAAATTTTCAATAGTTTCTAGAAAGAAAGAAAGAAAGAAATTTAAAAAGATTATTTTTTTCGACGTAATCGTTTTTTCCTTTTTTATAAATTCGTTGGTCGAATCGCATTTTTATTGACCTCAAATTATGACGAAATTTTTCGAAATCGTACTACATCGTTAGGATCGGGCGACTACTTGAAAGTCACATAAAAATCGTTAGAACATTTAATATTTTGCGTTCGCCATATTGGATCCGCCATGGTGAATTTAACAAAACTAACCTCGGATTCGCAATAAAGCGATCCCGAAAACCCCCGAGAAATAAATTATAGAGCGAATAGTTAGTTTTTTGTATACGATCTTAACGATTTAATGCGATTATTAAGAAATTTCATCGTATCGACCACAATTTTGGTAATCAGACAATATTAAAAAAAAAAAAAAAATAAAATGGCTTTCGACCAACAAATTTACGAAAAACGAAAAAAAAATTAATTGAAAAATCGCGGTTTCTTATTTACACATTTTTGAAAAAAAAAAATTTTTTTTTCTTCACCTGAGAAATTTCAATGAATTTGGCGGTTGATGAGTTATTAAATACGTTAATAAATGCTCTTGTCAACTTATTTTGCTTATACGTTTAATAGTTATTTAAAAAAATGTTAATTTTCAAATTTCATAATATATACATTGTACTATGCGTATAGTACACCAGTGTATACTTATATTTAAAATTAAAACATTTGCATTTGTCAATTGTTACATGCAGGTTAATATCAAGAGTGAAGATTAAAAAAAACAGTCCTTAAAGTAGCAAAATGATAGTCGCAGTCACCTCCACAGTTTTTTAAAGTATAAGTTATCGAATCGCGATGACGAGAGTGCACATACGAATGCGGTCTCTTGTGGGATAGACCGCATTCATAATACGGAGTTTCCTGGGAAGTATCAGACTATCACTTTGGGTATACTCGCGTCTCGGGCTTATATGTCGCTCGAGATTTTAGATCTCCTACTTGCGGGAAACGGCGGATTTTCTCGAATTAATTGCTGACTTCGTGGGTAACAATTCGCAGGAGAAGCCGATCGATAAGCGAGATTCTCTCGCGAGGAAAAGTTCATTGTTCACGGTTCACCTGCGGAAATTCGGGGTCAATTTTATTTTCGCTCGATAAATTCACCCGGACGCAGGTCGAATGCAGTTACAGACCATCTGGCGGTGAATCATGCAAAGTCCGGGATGACCGAGATTTCGCGGTTTATTCAAACCGTGTCAGCATCGATTGTTGCACGCCTCATTGCTTACTGGCTGCTCATCAGGCCACCATGGAATTCATATATATATCAGTCATTTACATACCTCCTTCCCATATGATAATTTTGTAAAATGCCATTTATCGATGAAAGTTATTGATTACATTTATTTTTAAAAATTGTTTTAATTTGAAAAGTAATTATTGTAAAAGCTTACGAAGTATCGAATATAGTATTGGAAAGATTTGATTACTAATAGTATTAGTATTTTTCGTTTTATTAATGTACCTTACATTATAAATAAAAGTATTTTTTACGTATTCGTTTAAAATACAAGATTGGTTAACCTTATAAGTCGATCCAGGAGTCTAATATGCGTTGCGAACCTCTTAACTTGTAATCATTTTTATATTTAGGATTTAAAAACAATTAAAGTTTTGTTCCGTAGCCAAATGTTTAGCAAAGTTGATACTCTTCCATTTGCCGCCCTCACATTTCAAATTATACAGGAAACTTATTTTATTTAACTTATATTATTTAAAAAATGAATATTAAACTACAATTGCTTCTTTACGATTCTTATGTAAATTTTATTGTTCATTGGTTTATAATGTTTTTATACTTTAGAAGATGTCCAATTCGATAAAACAAATCACAAACTTTGTTGGCAGCACTGACTAGAGATTTTCAAATTAACCGATAATATGCTTTTAAATTTACCAGCACGAAAAGATGTATAGTTAGCTCGGTCAGCGTTAACAAATGTTTTATACTTTCTGACAGTAAGTGATCACTGAAGAAGAAATAAATTACCTGATTTACTAATCATCTGATAAGACTCATAAAAAAAAAGAGCTAAAGTCTAAACTATAAAAGAAATAATCGCACCACCAGGAAAGTAAATTTCATCACTGATGCAACTGAAAGTAATTGCCATCATGAATATTAGTTGAGAAATATTTTCATGGATTCTGCAATTTACATCGAGGAAAAGTTTTTTGAGATCTTCCAAGAATCTAACACGAATAGTAGTAGCAACTTAATGAAAGTATTTGTGAACTTGGTGTTTATTTAAATTTTATTCGAAATTGTGAAATAATTATATTATAATATAGAAATATAGTATATTATAAACTATCTTCATAGAACTGATGACTAAATTGAATATTTATAAACATAAAACTTAATCCAGATCAAGTAAAGAGTTTGTAATTATTTACTTTTCTCTACTGGAATGAGAAATAAATATAAAATACATTCAAATTGATTTATAAATAAAAATATAAAGTACTACTATATAAGAAACATTTATATTAGCTCCTCAGTTTAGAATAGTTCAGAATAAAAAATTGAATCAATATTCCACGAGACATTTTTATCCTGTGATGATATTTTACGTTATCTTTACAAGAACCAATATCATTCGCACTACACGTAACTTTTGCTCCGAAATTCAATACATATCCTTTATGATACTGACATGTACATCACTGACGCGTAAACTACATGTCATTTTTGTTTGCTTCATCAAAAGTAATTTATTTCTATCAATGTTTCCTTTTTTTTTGATTTACAAATACATATAAATTTATCACACATATCAAAAGATCAAATCTATATTGTTTTAAAAAATATTTAAAATTTTTCATATGCACTATTCGATTAACAAATCTAAAAGTTTTCCTTTATACAATTTACTGAACAACACAGAAAATAATTAATCAGAATGATGATGCAATCGAGTATTAAAAAAAGAAATTAAAACTTCTTGCTTTAAACGGTTGCAGAAATAATGACGAAGACTTTAAATATATTAAAATATTTCATATTTTGACTTCTCTGCAAACTTTCTGGCAACAATCAAGAAAAAACGAACACAGCTGATTACAAAAAATTGCAAAATTATCTGTATCCTGTCAAGTTTTTATTTTTGATGCAGTAATTAAAATAACAAAATATCGATTCGAGAATTTATCCACTCGAACGTGCGTTTATCAGAAGCATTATATAGTTTTTCCACTAAGCGTTATATGTATATCGTTTCGTATCATGCTACTATACAGGGGATGTTCAAATGCGTTCGACAATGCCGTTGAACCTCCCTTTCAGATCGCCCGAGCTAACAGAAAATGCGAACAAAAACGATTGTCAAGGCGACAATTGCATTCTCTCGGGTTTTATCTTCGGTGCACCAAATGGTAAATGTACGGTAATTAGCTTTTAATTCCGAAATGAAACTAATCATTGAACGAAACTCACGGAAATAATGAAGGTGAAGTCCGCGACTATACCGTAACCTCGAGACTAAAAACCCTTTCGGCAACTCTCACGGGCACAAAGCGCAGGCGCGTTCGATAAAACGACCCTATATACTATTCAATAGTGCTTTTTATTGTCAATTTTTAAAACTTTACAAATCGGAGTTTTTCCGCGAATTCTAATGAAATAATGAAATGGCAATCTACATATGTATATTTAACGTATTGTATACAACTCACGAAACCGCAAAGAACTTCTTTACATTTTTCTTATTTTTTTTTTTCGCCAACAAAAAGTCCCCCACGAAGTACGAAATTTATGGTATCAGCAGGGGACGTTAAAAAAATGTATACATACCTTTTCTGTTTATGCTCTATGAGATTCTTTCGAGATGTGTACAGTGCCAAAATGTATCGACCGGTGAAATATCGTTAAATGGCGAGTATATTTCTTTCGAAAACTTGAAAACATGATTCCACGCACTTGTGTTTTTTGAATTCGTTTTTATCTCGCTGGAAATTATATTGTCGCACTTATTATATTGGCAGCGTAACGTGATGCACACACGCGTGCCTAACAAGCGTGGTTTTGACAATTTCAAAACAGACGTCGTTCCTCATTAATTTATTACTCGCGAAACTTTGATTCCGATTTCAAATGGTTTTTTTGCGAACGCGACTATACTATACTGTAGCACTTTGGTTATGTATATTCACGCGAGGAGGCTTTCGACAACCGCAATATGTACCGGCCAAACTTTTTGCAGAAAAAGCCTTAGGTATATATGTATACATATACATATGATAATTTCTTGGGTCGCATGAAGTACACGTGCGGAATGTCACTACATACATATACAGATCGCGCGCACGCATTGTACATATGTGTACACCGTTACATCCATGGTTACATCCATATGTCGCGAAATTGAGCGAATCACGGTTGAGGGATCGGCAACTGTAATTTCTGATTGGTCGGATTTTACAAAATCAACGAATTGGAAAGAAGACATTCCGTTAGAGCTTTCTATATTCGACAGTCCATACAAAATGTAGGTGTATTTACACACACACGTATATATATAATATTTACACTATCTATTCTTTCTTTTTTTTGTTGGGAATTTATATTATATGCAATATGCATGGTATTAAGGTACGTATTCATGGAGATACAGATATCAGATATTTACCCCACTCGCGTATCCAGGATCCAGATATCTGTATCTCCATGAAAACGAGGCAGGCGTTTAGCGAATAGATATTAATATCTAGATATCTGCATCTCCGTGAAATCGGACCTTAAAGGTCCGATATATTTATACACACATTATGCATACATACATATATGCATATGTACATATTTATACGTGTACCTATGTATAGGTAGAACCGGTAGAATACACAGAATCCCATGCGCTGGAAAAGACAGTATTTTTATATACATATATATTATATTTAAAATGCGAAGAGCATAAAAAGGCTATAGACGGAATTTTCACATCCAATTTGTTGGATTTGTTGTAAATAAACATATTTTGCCAATGTCTGCACGTAAATCGACCCCGATCGAAGATGACGATCCTGTAGAGTCCATGCTACGAAAATCTGGATGCCTTGACTTACATCATCTAGTACAAGTAATGATATTTTTTCTCAAATTGTTATTTATTAATTTTCACACTTTTATGCAATCAATTTTTATTATTTTATAGATTTTCTGTGTTATCAACCACTTTAGTTTGAATTTTCATTTAACTATTTCAATTCGCTTATTTATTGCAATCGAATGGTTACAAATAAATTTGCGGTTCCTGTAGATACATGCATGTATTTGATGTTTTTCTTTACCAAAACTCATTGATACTGCAATCGATCATGAATAATATGACATGAATCATATACATGTACCCAGATAACAAAATATGCAGAAACATGCAGAAAGCATCATATGAGCAGCATATATCTCCTGCATATTCGTCAATTTTGCTATTAGGGTATTCATTATGACATTATATTAAAAAATAATATCGACATTAATTCACAATAAATTTATATAAATAGTTCATAAATCGGAATTCATGGATGTTCTTGGTTATATAATATGTACAAAAATAAATGTAATATGTACTTTGTATATTTTAAAATCATCGGAAAATATCCGAGTTGAAATATAAAATTTAATTTGAATATAGTACTAGTAAATAATATACATTAAATAAATAGTAATGGTACCAATAAATTATCTTAGGTATCTATGTGCAAATATGAGTTAGCATGGATTATTAGATAAATGAATTCTTAAATTTTTATATTCTTATCATATTTATCATAATAGAAAGAATTAATGTATACTCAGTACAAAGTTAATTATAAAATTCTTTAAGGACTGTGTGTTCGAGAAGAAGGACTGGCGTCAGTGTCAAGTAGAGTTGCATAAATTTAAGTCTTGCATGGATAAATACGAAGATAAAAAGAGGATCGAACGTGAATCAATGTAAACTTCATAAATAATGTCATTACTCTTAAACGTGATACGATCTGCATTTGTTCAAATGGTTAACGACTATCCGTGTAAAATGGTCCTCGTGGTAAGAGCAGATCTTCCGATGGGACGAGGAAAGACCGCAGCCCAGTGTGCCCACGCGGCCTTGGAATGCGCTCGACAAGCAGCCAAGTCCAAGAAAAATTCTGGCATGTACAATAGATGGTTAATGACTGGTCAGTCAAAAATTGTATTGAAGGTTCACAGCGAAGAAGAATTACTCGAGCTTGCTAAGGAATCTAAAAGTGCCAAACTTATTACATCGTTGATACAGGACGCTGGTAGGACACAGCTACAAATGGGCACATACTCGGTGCTAGGAATTGGACCAGCACCTATAGAAAGTGTAGATAAAATAACGTCGCATTTAAAATTGTTGTGAAAGTAACAGTAGGTTATTGAAATAAAACACTTTTATAAGCCTAAAGCGCATTGTTAATTAAGTTATACAAAATAATATTCCTGACAGTCTAATTTATCGATGAAACATATTGACAATGAAATTTTCAATGCTGCCAAAGTTCCAAAATATACTAAAAGTATATTTCAGCAGTTCAGCTGACTTGTACATTGTAAATTATCAAACAATTGTAGTGATTACGTACAAAAATGTTTCTGTGAAAATGGTACATAAATACAACTAAAAATGATAAAATCTATTGACAGTGTTAATTCTTTACTGTAAAATTATATGTAACATTCGGCGTAAAAAATTATCCACGAGGCAGAGCAAGACCTAATAACGATTATTTTTTATAATCAATTCTACTCTAATACTAAAATGATTTTCAATACGTTAAGACCGATTTTTGCGTTAGAAATATATCTAATGTGTAATGATTAAGTTGATAAATTTTTAATATTAAATGTGTGAAAGTAGATGTTGCACCTTGGTGTAGGACATTCCGAGCCAAGTACATCTGCTTTTAATTTATAATTAATTTATAAATAATTTATAAAATTTTAAACTAGTTCATGTTTATAATTTCTTATAATATCAAGATTATAAACTAACATTATGTTATCTAAATAATACGTGTGTGATCTGAACTTTCGATGTACATTTATTTAAAAGCAGAAATGTCGGTTCGGAATGCATCTTATCCAAAGTCATTAATTATAATCAGTACATAATTAGAAACATACACACACTCACGCACATGCAAATGCGCAGCTTACCTACATTAATTACAGCCCCGGAAAGACGCACGCGATTCGGAAGCTACGCTTCTGCGTGTTTTAAACTACATTTACGTAGTTTAAACCGTTAAAGTCCACCAGCATCGATAATTTTATTCCATAATAATATAAAAAATTAGTATACGTAAGTAAAGACCTACTGCTTACTTTCAATTTTGTCATATAATGGTTTTGCTTTTTGATCTAATGTATGTAAAGCATTATTCTTGTACATCATCATCGTACAGAATTTCTTGCAAACAAAAATATAATTTACTCATTCTTCGATTTATTCGTTACACACGACATGCAGCAGCGTCGATGGTGTACGATGGTACAACATTACTATATCGCGACTTAGTCAAAACAAAAATCTTGTCTCGCAATCGGAAAATAAATAATTCAAGTTGCTCATTTTTCCATAATACTTGGCGAATCACGAATTTTCGGAAGGCCGAAACTCTTTGTCTTTTTAGCACCTACAGCGATAAACTTGTTACTATAATTCGACTTTCTCTTTTGGCATCTCAGATTTTATCACAAAAACGACTGTGAAATATAAAAAGTATTTTACAAATTTCAAACTAAAAATAAACATCTAAAATAAAATTTTCATCTCGATAAAAATAATCTCAAAACAAATTATAAGTTTTCAAACAAATTTTCACTCATAAGTTCTCTATCTAAATTACAATTTATTTTGCAAAACCGAAAATGTTCATAGATATACATTAACAAATGAAAAATTAAGTTGCACTTTTCGGTGTTGCCTTTAAGAGCTTCATTTCAACTAGCACAAAATTTTTGTTTTCACGAATAATATATTTTTGGTTTTTTTTTTGCTGGTCGACTTTGCTTTCTTAAACGGATCTATCACTCGAAAGCGATGTTTTCTTAATACGTCTCATTTTTTTCTAACCGAATGTGAGCAGCGTAGGAAAATGTTTTTTCTCGAAGTAGTAAATTCCACGTACATTAACACAAGTATACTTGGAATTTTATGCAATCGACCATTCAACTCTAATACCATACTCCACGTAATATTTGTAACACGTGTTAAAGCGGAACACGACGGGCAAAGTTTCCTTTCACTTTGTTACAGATTGTATTTCATCTTAGATGTAATCCATTATCAACGATAAATCAAAGTAAATATTTAATAATTTTGCAAAAGTCATCGCTAAATATAAATTTCTTGGTTATATGTACACACGATAAAAATGTTGTTCTATTTCGTGATTATTTTATATAAACACATTATGACTCTAACTACAATGATTTAAATTCATGAGATAAGCAATGAAAATATTTAGTAATAATTTGTATGGTTTTTACTATTAACTATCAGAAGAATCGGTGTGTAAATATGTAATACATACTAGGCGACAATAAATTACAAAATCTACCGACCAAAACTTAAAATTTTAATACATATCTTGAAAAAAATAATTGTTTAAAAAAATACTATTCAAAATTAACAAGAGATATTCCTCAAAATTCTAAAAAATTATATTGAATGTAATAGAAAATTTTGTACATTTTCTTGCACATTATTTGAGAATCAATAACACAATAGTTTCGTATTTGTGTGCTTTAGATTTTGCCCTAATACTTTTCACAGTAATAGGTAGAAACGAAAATTTGCCGATATTTCATAGCTAATAAATTGACAGATTTCTTATAAACTTATTCACTATTATGAACTTTTTCCTACAAATTACAATAACATTTATCTCCAGTACAGAGAGCTCAAAAAAAGTCACAAAATTAAATGGGCTCATACAAATTGCTCCTAACAATGAGACAGAGTGAGTTTTTTTCTGATATTATTGTTCACTGAAGAGAGATTCTACAGAAGAGAATCATGTGACGCTGGAAAATGGCTGACGTATTTAATTATGGGAAGTGTTAAAACTCCGTGATTGTCGAAGCGTAGCAACAGTAGCTTTCGCAGGGACTATCTCGGGCAATGCTTAATAAAATCCCTGAAAATGTCGTCTACGCGATGAATTAAGAAACAAAGAGAACCATCCCGGAACACAGTTCGCCGTGAAAGACATCTGTGCCAGCTCTGAAGGCGCGTTCGATATAGAATAATAACAATAATAATAATAATAATCTCATCCTTATTCGTTGTGGAAGCCAAAATACCGATAACAGTGTATATATCAAAGACTTCGCGAACCATTTCCCCGATTCGAGACTCGTCTAGTAGAAACCGATATCAAAGTGGGTACAAAGTATCAGTCTCGAGTAGCACTGAGTATTTTTTCCCTAAAAGTTTCACCGTTTGGCAAATGTACATCACATAGTTGCGTGTTTCGCATCACATGTCGGGAGTCCGAAATCGCACAACCGTGCTCCCGTTTCATTCAAATATTAGGCTATCACTTTACTTAGCTCGGGTGGTTCTACGTAATTATTTAATACATGCGGCGCTTCGTTGAATTCGTCGAGTTCGTCGCCGTTGTCTGCTCTTTGAGCGAGTAGAAAGTATTGTTCGCTTCGCGTCGGCCACAACAAATGCGCCATTACGCAGTATGCGAAACAGTCCACTGAATACGTCATCCCTAAAAATAAAGCATACGATATTACTTTTGTACCTAACTCAATGAATAGAACATTTGAGTCATTTGTCGAATAAAAATAAAATTTGAAAAATCTTTCATATCGTTGTTGTCTAATATAATGTATTGTGATATCGTACCAAGTAAAAGCTTAAACCTCCACAATGCACTCGCTTGAAGCGCAATGAGTGCAAATACAGGGAGATAATTGAACCAAACCAGAGCCGATGCTCCAAAGTGGAGCAGAAAATTCAGTTTTTGTGTGTTATGCTCGTACATCATAGTGTTACGTAATTCAAATAGGAACCAGACCATTATAATACTTCGGAACAGAAGTATAAACCATCCTGGCCAAGTTTGGTATTCGTCAATGTCCTCAATGATGTCAACTTCAGTCTGGACAAATAAAAATATCGTTAATGAAATTAAAATTTCACTTTTAAAGGATGACTTACGATTTATGTATATTTTGTTCGTGCATTTTTATCACTTTTGATCGTAATCATACTTTTCTATAAATTATCATAACTCATAAATCATAAATATGTACCATATTCCACACATATAACAAAATGTGTACAATGCCGTAGAAAAGCCAAATGGTTAGGACCAAAGGTTTGTAAGTCAACTCCATCCGAGTAACAGCCCAACCTTTAGCCAGTAAGAGAAGTAGTAGCATAAAAGAGGTCTGAAAAGTATAGATTTTAATATGTAAAGTACAGTTTTATTCCTGTTATAAAAATATAGGTGAACAAAATATCTTAATGTGTGTTAATATGAAGATGTAAAGTAAATTATCTGACATATTGAAGGTTTCTTTATCAGTGTCAATATATTGAAATCTGATAACTGAATAAATAATCAAATATAGCTTTAATGATAATATAAGATATTAAAGAGGAAAAGAATACTAAAATATTGTAAAGATAAGAATAATAGTATAGACTTACCCTGGACAAAATATCTAGAATATCTCCTGCTACTTCGAGTTGCTCGTATCCAACACCATCAAGAGCAAATTTCATGACATGTATTAGTATTAAGCACAAGGCAAAGAATTCAAGCAGTAAACTTGCTGTAAAAAGTCTCGTAATCGGATGTTTTTGTAGTCGTACAGCGTATAACTGGAGTGGCACAAGAATCATGTAGCATATGAAGAACAAGACGTACATCTCTATGGTATATTGTCTATCGCAGGAAAACTGATAAGTTAGCGTATTTAAAGCGCTATTGTTTGGGTTACCATTCACCAACCAAATATCATAATCTATCAATTCTGCTTTATCGTAATATTCCCACTGGCACGTTGTTTCATTCCTGTAGCACGACACTAAGCTCATGTACCAGAAACGTGGTTGCCAGAAGTCTTGAATAACGAATGTGAATTGATGACCTTTAATGACATTCCACTTGTAGTCTTCATCATCACACAATTGTCCTGTTGGACATGGTACTCTTCTGCAAAATTTAGTAAATAAATATTTAGCATTACTTTTAAATCTTTTTTAAACTTTAGACTAAATCCATTGTTAAAATGTACTGTATTTATATGAAAATCATTCAATATGTTAGAATACAATGATTATAAAAAATATATATTTTTATAAACACTTATATAGATTGATAGAAAAATTGGCCACTTGTTGTGTCCTCACAAATACAGAAACATAGAGCATTAAAGACATATTAAAGAATCACTGTGGTAAATTTCGATATCAATCCACAAAAGTGTTTATAAACAGATCACAGTTCAACGCAATGCATAATAATTTTAATTCTCATTAACAGCTGTACCAATGATTTTCCATACCTCAAATAGTCTTGACCGTCTTCGTTACATTTTGAATTATACGAACTGTCATTCAAGGTTTTGAACATTAAAGAACACGCAGCACTTTTATCCTTCACAGTTCGATTTCCATAGAACTCTAAAAAGTGTCCTCGGTCGAGAACAGCCAGTGTCACGGCATTGGTCAGGTTTGATTTAGAGGTTACATTACCAAAGATATAACCGTAGGATTCCTTTTGTTGATGCTGATCGGTCTGTTGAAAACCAAATTTCATCAAGAAGTGGAAGAAGTCCTTCGTGTCGAATGTACCAGTAATATGAGTCGACTCGGTCCCATCAAAGTGCACGAGCACCAACAATAATACTGATGACATAAGCCACGCTTGTGGCAGTCCTCCCTTCGGTCTCATATTTCTGGTCGTCAAGAAATACACCTTTCTCGATTTCTAAACATTCCCAAATCCGCACCGACTGCACAGCTGTTTGCAAACACTATTTGTTTATATACGCAAAGCTTCAGCTTGTGGTCGACATCGTCTTTTGTTTACGTCCTCGATGCATCCTACGCCGATTCGTGATTTTCCGCCACCGTCGGCTCATCGAAGATCCGGATTCTGCGAAAGTGATTCCGTTTTTGTGAAATGCATTATACCAGATGGAACGTTCTTTGATCTCTCTACATATGCATTACTTTTATTTCGCTTACCGTTCGAATACTTTCTTATTGATTTTCTCCACCCATCGAGACGGTGTGTGCCAAAAATCTGGTCGATGCTGTCTATTGACGAATCGTCCACGTAAGGTTTTCTATAAGGGTACCATTCCTCGTCCTCGTTTTGGTGACGAGATAATGCACGAATGCAGATGGATCCACCCGCACTCGACGTTCGTTACGCGGCTATATACATACTACTCGGATATATACACTCCAAAATGTCGATCGTCGCTCGCGCGATTGTATTCGGTTGTCTGATGCTTGCGTAAGCGTACGCGGTCGGTACGGTCTGTTACTACTTGTAGTATACCACGTGGTAAAGTTTTCGATTCGTTCCTCTGATAATATGAAGGATATGCAGTCGGCCGCCATCTTGTACTGTTCAGCCAATGAGCGATCATCATTCCCTCGGATCGTTTGCTGCAATTTTCAAAGTACATATAAGTAGAGCATATTTTGTTGCATCTCATCTTTATCGAATGAAGATTTTTTAAAACTGATCACATCATTTATATATATATATATATATATATATATATATACAGAAACAGATTATGTTTACAGTAAGAATTCGTTTTGTTTACGCCATTATTTATGAAAATTAGTAGTAGGGCATCATTCATTCAATCGTATATATATAGTACTTTTTTATCCGTGATTCTATCCCAGCTACTAGCATTGGAATATTTCCAGAATGTCTCAAGAATATTGCATTTCTAGACGAAATATTCTGGAGAAGATCTCAAAAATATTCTAGAAATATTCTGAAGACATTTCATATATATATGTCCGATTTTTAATATTCTGGAGATATTCTGTATATGTTTATTACAATATATATTTGCGATATTCTGATCATATTCTATATATATTTTACAATATATTTGCGATATTCTGATTATATTCTGTATATGTTTTACGATATATTTGCGATATTCTGGAGATTACTTCGCCTGACGCAAGGCGGGCGAAGTATTGAATTTACCAACAAAAATTTTTCCGATTCTTCGATTTTGGGAATTTTTTGGTGGAAATCTATTTGATAGATTTTTAAAATTGACCGCTCATTCTCTTCGTCTATTCCTGGACAATATAAAGGTATTTTTTTTTATTACCGTGTTAAAATTAAACCGGGTCGAAGGCAGGGATTGAAGACATGAAAGTCGAAATGTCCGACATGTCTTACGTACGTGTGTACTCCAAATAACTCACGAACGAATAAACGCAGGATATCTTCTGTAACCTCTTTTTGGATATGCCGGAGCAACAGAATTATTCTATCAGAAGTTGGGATATATCTATCAAGTGCTTCACGTCGCAAATTGCCGTTTTTCCGCCCAACTTCGACTTTTTTTACTTTTTTACTTCGCCTGACGCAAGGCGGCGAAGTATTGAATTTACCAACAAAAATTTTTCCGTTTCTTCAATTTTGGGAATTTTTTGGTGGAAA
>JAPYZR010007611.1:0-15896 GCA_030522945.1 Trichopria nigra | reverse complement strand
CATATATATATTTTTTTTCACCGGGTTTTCATTATTACATGCCGGTACTGGCGGTTAGTACTGATTTTGTAGTGGTAAGCATTACGGATTAGTACTGGAGGTCAGTAGTGTTAGACAGTACCGAATTGGTACTGTCAAACTCCGGCGGTCAGTAATGGACAGCGTTACAGGCCAATACTGGCCCAGTGCCGGCCCGATACTGGCGGTCAGTACTACAGTTCCGGCAGCCAGTACTGGGTCAGTACTCTGTCGGTGGTAAATTTCTACCTGGGCAGCGGCAATTGGTAAGTCTTCGGGCGATGCAAATCAGTAAGTTGTAATTAAAACAATTGAGGCATTTCATTAAATCGTATAGTAAAGAGTAATGTGTCGCAACTTGATGAAAAACTCATTTGTAAATCCTTTCACGAGAATTCATGAATAATATTACGGATTTTTATTATTATGGAATGGACACCAACATGAAATAAAATGATTTCAAATTGTGGCATTGTGTTAAAATTTATTCTACGTATTAAAATTAATTGGTTTATAAATCGTTAAATAATACCTAATATTTACGCAATGAGTAAATGGTACCTTTTTATACCCTAAAAGAATACACGTCTGATGCAGTACTTAAGAATAATTGAATTAAATATTACATATAATGTTAAGATTTCATAGAATTACTTATTTTCTAAACCAATTTAGGTAATATCCCCTGAGAGCAGCTTCATCGCTAAAATTAGCAAATAATTGGGGAATCAAAGTGATGTTTGGCTGGAATCCAAATTCGTTGGATGTGTATTTAACGTGTGTATCAATTCCATTAGGTCCTTTCGCACTGTATGCCCCATTTTTGCGTCCGTCGCGAAATCCGTCCTCACGGTGACCATGAGAAGTAATAGTATAGTTGAATCGGTAGAATAAATCACTTGCCATTTTCTCAAGAGCTTCCTCAGTAATCGCCTGTACCCTTTCGTTTTCAGATTCATTGTTAGACAATGCTTTTTTGCCGGCTACGATCATATCGCGAATTACGTCGCTCGTGGAATTTTTCCTGACGTTTAAAGTCTTGATGGGAGCGCGACTTTGTTCTTCATTTTCTTTCCTTAATAAGTTAAATTCAGTCTTTTTGAAATTTTCTGAAAGATTTCGAATAAAATTGGGTTCGTTCTATAGAATGCATTAAAGGATTCTGAACTATTTCGTGTATTTGAAATTCGCGACTTATTTATTATCGTATACAATCAAAGCGAGGTCGCTATAAATGTATACATAGTCCCCCCTCTGCTTACTAGAATATTATTCAAATTAAACTGTTAGCTCACTCGATTTCGGACCATCAAACAAGTTAATTGTAATTGAATAAAATAATATAAGAATCGTCCATCTGGCGATTCCTGTGCGTCAACAGAATAAAAAAAAAAAATTTTTTTTACACCCTGTTCTGCATCCAAAGAACCCGCGCAGGAGTTCCGACAAACAAACAGATTCATTCGCCGAGACTACAATATAAGATGGAATATATTAAAGTACCTGTGGCTAATTTTTCCTTTTTGTCGATGAGTATATTCATCATCTCACGCATCGCGTGATTAAATTTCTTTTCCAATTCCGCTTTATTTGTTGGAGAAAATTGTAATTGGGGTATTGGCTGCATAGGGATATTTTCATCGTTAACAAATATTTTGCAATCAGTGCATGATTTGGCAAGAGTGTCCACAACTAATTTTGCAATCTCCGGTTGATCCTTAAAAATTTCTCGTGCATCTTGTACTAAAAATCGTACATAAAAATATGTAATGTGTGAATTATGAAAATGAATTGCTCACTGACTTTCAAAAAAAAAAAATACCTTTTTGTGTGATTTAGTGAATAAGAAATGTTTTAAAGAAATTTTAATTAATAAAGTTATATGTTCATATAAAGTTATAAATTTCACATCAAAATTGACTTTTGTTAGATTCAATTAAAATTATAAATTCTATAGAAAATATAAGAACAGACTCACGATTAGAAATTCTTCGATGCTTCATTTTTGTGATAATGAAGTCACCATCTTTATCCGTTGCGTAACCAGTTTCATGATATACTCCATCGCCCGTTAAAAATCCATATTCACCGGTGATTAGTCCATCGTCATCTTAATAAAATGTTTTATTATACGCCGTAAGATATGTGTACTTTTTAATTTATTTCTATTGATGCATATTTCAATTTAGTGCTATTATCAAGCATTCAATAAAAAAGTTCCAAATGATAATATTTGAAAAATACAGTCAACAATATAAAATTGGCATCATGTATCTAGCATCATGAGAAAGCATAAAGATTTTAAGCAAATGTTAAAATATGCATTTCATTTTTGTAGACGTTATCTTCTTTGAAATAGTGTCAAATTATGGTATGAAATATGAAAATAGACATTACACTTTTTTAAATATCATAATTGTTAAAATTTTATTTAAATTTAATTACAAATATATCCTCTGATAAATTGAAAATAAAAAGAAATGAATATAAAATAAAAAAAAAAAATCAGTCATTTCTTTATTACCTTTTTTCTCGTATCGATGCTGAAAATCTGCTATATTGAAGCCATATTCGTAAGGTCTAACTTCTGCATCAATTTCATTTTGGGCTTTTACTAACACTTCCAAGCAATTAATGAAATACCAAAAGTAAAACTCTCTAAGCAGCATCTAAACAATTAATTTCTCAGTTACATTGTACTCGATATATGACGCGAAAGTCAAATCTAATACAAATAGGGTAATGTCTAACAATCATATTTGTTTTTGTAAGAATAAAAAAACACTCGAAATTTTACGCTACGGGCGAGAGGGACATATTTCAATCACTATATAGGGATGTTTCACTCTAGTTGCTCCTATATATATTATAAACCGTCACTCATTTCCTTCACGGATAGTTCATCTTCATAGCGAGATAATTTGATGTGAATTCGGAATGCATTTACAAATCTTCCTTTGATATACGTTAAAAAATCATGTAAAATTATTGATATACAATTATTCGTATTAAACAGTTCGTATAAAATTTAAAAATGGCATAAAACAGCAGTGGAGATTTTATAAACCGATAAAAATATGAAACTTACTGCACAATGGATACTCTTTACAATGTCAATATATCAACGGAGCCGTCGACGTACACGGCACCTAGTTCGGCAGTGATATAAGTCGCGAGAGACTGTCGTCCTCTACAATATAATAATGCATGAAAAAAAAGGAACCTCCCTCCAACTCATATAACTTTCTCACATGCAGTGCTGTTACTGTGTGAATCGATAACATAAAACAAAATCAATATATTTAAAGAATAATTCAATTTTTTTATTGGAATCAAAAGTATATTAAAAAAACATTTGTACATTGATTTCAATTGATTTGATTTATTATTTTTTGTCTTTCGTTCTGTTGATGAGAATTGATTTTTCTCGTAAAACTCTTTTAAAATGTAAGATTTTGAATATTTCTGAATTATCCCTCACAGAAAATATTTTTTTTTGGCTTTAAATCGAATATTTTCGAATTTCCAATATACATTTTAATAAATTTTGTTTCTACTAGTTTAAAGAAACTTTGTTTTAATGGTACGCTAATTTTAAACATTATATGATTATATAATTTGGTTTATATTATCTTGGGATAAAACAAAATAAAAAGGATAAAGTATGTCATTCACTAACATACATTCAAGGTCTTAAGTGAGTTCTCTCGGTAATGCAATTGACAAACAGATTTTGACCAAATTCGGTGTACTTCTTCTTAAAGGTATACAAAATATGCAGTTAAAATTTTAGAGGGCTAGGGTACTTATGAGAAAAGTTATCAACGAATATATTTTTCCGTATTTAACGTGGTGTCTTATGAGAAACTGCGTTTTTATGTCCTTTATATACATACTATTGTGAAAGACGTGCAAACAAATTTTACTAAAAATTATACGACTATAAGTTGAATATTTGCTGAACTTATAGAGTCCAGAATAATTATCATTCAGTAGCTACGAGAGACAAAATTAATTATTTCGTAAAGGCATTAGCCGTATTTTATCAGTCAGCCGTCATTGCTGGGAACACATGGCAACGTCACACTTTTTGATTGTGTATATACATATATATGCATGCTACAGTAGTGGTCGCAGAGATGAGGGATGAGGTGGATTATAGGTTGTATTATAATGTAAAATGTTTTCAAAGCATGTCAAAACTTCGTCAATATTTACATCTATTTAATTTTATCACAATTTATTCATCATATCACATTTTTATCACAATTTATTCATCATATCACATTTTTATCACAATGAGTAGTATCAGTAGTTTTACATTCGATCGTGCTTTACTTTATGTTAAATCTAATAACATTGTAAACAGTAAGTAATATAAACTTTGCAAAAAAATAACAAAAACTGACTTTTTATTTTGATATTAAATATTATTTAATAAATTATATAATAATCGATCACTTTGATATTTGTTTTCTAAAAAGTCAACAATTTTTCTAATCACTCTTCGGTGCTTGGTGACTTTAACCTTTCCATTTTCATTTCAACGACGAAAAGGTTTAGTATTCCTATAAATTTATTTTCTTTGTACGCATTAACAATCATATCGTATGTGACACCAGCAGCTATTATTTTTTTCCTCATAGCGTGTGTCGTGCATGTATTTAAAGCATTCGTTCTTTCTAACGTTGCCAGATTATAGTACCGTACCGAGTGAACCAAATCCAATATTTGTACTTAACTCTCTTTTGACCAGCAACGTAGGGAGGGAACTCCCTGAAAATAAACCGTAGTAAAATTAGTATTCTATAAACGGAAATGTCGCTAAATATCAACAGGTTTGAAAGAAGTATAGATCATCGTGACCTACACAAAAATTAAAATTTCGGGTTTAATGTTGCTTTGTATGAAACCTGCGCTTACAAGTACAAGTTCAACCCGAAGACCTTAATAGGTCATGTCAACGTCGTTTCATTGTTTTGCTATAATACTATACATATAAAGTACATAGTATATGTATATGTTGACATATTTTATTTATTATTACGAGCTAAATTAAATACATACAATAAACATACAATATACACATAGATCTAAAAGAGTTTGTGAATTTGAGAAATCCGTATTTTTAATTCTATATTAATTAACTTTTGACATAATCTTGCGATATAATACATCAAGACTATAATGAATCACGCTACATGAGCACTTCATAAGTTTAAAATGATGTTTGAAAGAATGGTATAGAGCTCTTATAATAAGATTCCAACCCGGATCTTATTAGGCACACCTGCTATAAATATTCTTTTTTCCAAAAGGTTTCTGAGCATAATGCCGCACCCACGCATGCAGAGACAATACAGCAACTAGTCGCTTTTATTATGTACATCTTTCATGTTCGATCTCTTTGTCACGCCTGCTTAAGAGATAATCAGCTGTTCGGCAGTAAATAACGAAACTGATCAAAGTTATTCAAATGTAGTGCAAAAGAAAATATTTAATCCTTTTAACTCTGGTACTGCAGTAACATGCAGTTGCATGCAAGATCTATACACGGTTTTAAACGCTGCATAATTTAAGTTACGGATGCACGATATATACAGGCTCTCTTTTACAAAATTCGGAATACATTAAACTATGCATAATTGTTTCAATAAAGGAGAAGGAAATAATAAAGATAGAAAATGGTGATGTGGAGGAGAGCAAATTGAGGTGGTAAAGTAACCTAGATATTTTGGATATGTTATGAAGAAGAATACCATTGACGAAAGGGTTAGATATGTAAGGGTGGCAATGGGATAATTATGAAGTTTTGGTGAAAGAAAATTTGGTGGAGACATAAGGCAGCCTCAAAAACTGTTTTGCAGTTTGGTGAAAAGTATTATGACGTCAGAAATGGAGATTATAAGGACTGAAAAGATGTAATAAAAATAAAAATACTGGGGCTAAGTCGGAATACATCGGGATATATAGTGAGGGATAAGGCATATACCGATATTCGCTATATTTAAAAGTAGAGGTTATCTGCTAATATACAGGCAGAAAAAAGAGCAGAAAAATTCGATAAGAAGTTAGGGAAAAGAGAAATAGAAACATAGAAAAGAGAAACAAGTTCAAACTACTATACGAATCAGAGTTAACGGATATTCCAAGTATGGATGTACATTTCAAATGAAAATTAGGCGATTTATCCGTGACAAGTTTAACTGAAGGACAGAAAGACGGTTTTGACTGTCTTTCTTCCTCTTGCGGTGTCGTCTTGCCACTCACGCTTGTTCCTATACCTGGCCTATTCCGTTTATAATGTATCTATGTATTTATTGCACAAATTTGCAAGCTTGGTCCAAAAGTACGGAAGCTGGAGAACAACACAGATGAATACGTCAGGTCATCAGAAGTGTATACAATAACAAAAATACGCAGGTATACATGAGAGTAAAATATAAGGAAGATACAAGGAAAATAGTGACGTTACAACTAGTTGGAGGTGTGGAAACGAGGAAAGAAAGGATATGTATATAGGAAGAGAAAGGATTGGAGGAAATGTAGGGTGTGTCATATAGAAATCGAAAGTATGAAACACCTGGGTAATAGTTGTGCGGAAATAAAAAGATGGATGGAAGGAAGATGTAAAGGAGGTCTTGTATGAAAATGGAAGGGGATATGAATGGTTAAGAATGATAGAAAGTAAACGTTAAGAGTTACAAAAAGAGATGGGCGCAATAGATTCATATATATAAATTTGTCTCCTGGCAGGTTCCAGGACATTTTTATATGGCAAATGGCAGTTTCCAGGACATTTGGCAGTTTCCAGGACAGGTTTTATACACGATGCGGAATAAAAAACCTATTTTTATAGGCATGTTGTGATAGTTAGGTTAGGTTAGTTTAAGCGGGGGGTCCGGGGGCGCAGCCCCCCCCCCCCCCACGCGTCCCTTCGGGGGGCGAAGATAGTATAGGGGATTCCCCGTTGCTTAGCAACGTTTTTCGGGACAGTCCCCAAACTGTACCAAAGATATAGTTATATAAATGTATAAATATTTTCTAGTATAATCTTTTATTTAATTTTACCCGCTACTTTTCAGTAGTAATATGCATGCAAAAGAGGCCAATCGAGTAGTCTATTATACTGGACAATTGTAGGGATGGTCCTCACAAATCCAGATGTACATCCTATACAAGTATGCCGTGGGATATATAATATACATATATATATATATATATATATATTTATACCAAAAGGCATTTGCCGGCAGTTTCCAGGACAGGTTTTTTACACGATGCCGACATATATGTGGACAACTCATATGTGTTCCAGGCAGGTTGTGACAGTTAGGTTAGGTTAGTTTTAAGCTAGGCATGTTGTGTCCACCCTCCCCCCTCTCCGCCCACCGCGGGGGCGAAAACAGTATAGGGGGTTCCCCGCCCTTATAACGTTGCTTCGCAACGTTACAAGGGATTGTCCCGGTAACTGCCCTTTGACATAGTTGTATATATATATATATATATTTAATTTAATAAGATTAAAATTATAAAAATATAATGAAAATATAATACAATATAAATATAATTAAAGGTTTAGGTAATTACATAAGTGTGAATATAAATATACAGAGTCGCAAGCTTGTACAGCAGTTAATGATTGCGTTCAGTAGCGATTAAGTACTTGAAACATGCATTTTTAAAGAATTGAACTGAAGTGTGGACTTTACAATATTGTCGGGAATGGAGTTCCAATTTTCCATGCCAGAAATCCAGAAAGAATTTTTGTAACAGTTAGGCAAAACGCGAGATCAAAATTATCGCCACAGAGAGAGGGGGGGGGGGGAGGGGAAGAGAGATAGAGAAAGAGAGTTTGATTGATTGATTGATTGATTGATTGATTGATAAATGAATAAATAAATACAATATATAGGTTAAAACTATTGCTTAAAAATAGGCCAAAACTTGTTTTGTTCGTATACTGGAAACTGTTCAGATATATTACCGGCACGTTTTATTTTACACACGCTTTCGATGCATTAAAGAAGTCGTAAACAGTAGCTCCAGTGTCATTTCAATTTAACCTTTCGTGCATATAGGGAGTGTTCAATAGAACTACGGTAGCCGTTAGATTGTGGGATCGCAACCGCGAGAATTTATCCCTTCACAACTTTCATCACGTGCAATTCCTAATGTTGTAATAAAAATACTTATTTTTTCATATTTTGTATCATTCTACAGTAATCTTAAAAAATCATTGTATAATAATAATATTAATTACCATATATGATGTGTTATTCGACAAAATTATTCTATGCCATTATTTATATTTATTGTATAATAAATGCAGACGAACTAATACACCCTTTCTATTGATATTAGCTAGAATGAGTTGGAAAAACCAAATTTTCATATTTAAGGTAGTTCTTCACTAACTCCTTAGTCAACTGAATGATCAGAATAAAAATTTCAAAATTCTCATTCGAATTGTATATATATGTGGCTTTTATTAAATTTATTTGTAGGTCTTCTTTTGATAATATTTCCATTAACATAGCGAAGTTTTAATAATATTAATATTATTTATACGTATATAGCTATGAACCACATAGTTATTCAAATATGGATAAAACTGACATACGCCTTTCATGTCCATCAAAACTACGCTACTGTTACAATTGGAAAATTGAAATTGAACTTAAGACTTTATGCTGCTGTACAGAAGCGCAAAAACACACCTACTTTATTTTTCGAGAAGAATAATTTTTTTTTATTACTATTTTCTTTTTTTAAATGAATCTTACTACGCGTTTTTATATGTGATCAAGTATAAAAATATCGAAGTTTAACATTGTAAATCGATATCAAAAAATATAGATAAAAATATATGTTGGCTCAACTTAGATATGATTAGTTTTTGGGATATATTCATTGTTAGAAATTTTACAATTTATTCGTATTACAATGGTAAAAGCAATTTATCTCGTGTAACTTTTCATTTTCGTAAAAAAAAGAAAATCGGAATTATTGCTCAAAATTCGCGGAAAAACATCGAGTATAATAAGGTTATCGGTTTTTTTTTTAGAAGTCGAGGTATCCCCGATTTTTACAAAAGAAATATATATGCTAAACTTAAGAAATCTTCTATATATTAAATATTGCAAGGAAACATTTACCGTAGATAAGTCTGCATTTTTTACAATGTATTTATGTCAATAAAGTCGGTATTAATATTATTATTATTATTATTATTAATAATAATGAAAGAGTAATAAAATTTATTTTAGTATCTTATTTTAACGCCCTTTTCAGAATTTTTCATATTTATGGTTAATTAATATAATTGTCGTTTTTAATTTAATTGTATACGTTAATATGTTAATTTGATTGTTTTGAATTTAATTACGAAACAATAGATATTACGTACAATGAAAGTAAAAATGTAGATCCGTCTTATAATAGACGATGATCAGTTAATTCAATTAAAGTTCGTTCGGCTTTTATCATATACGTTACTTATAATTAACGCATCTTGATGAGAAAAAAAAAATGGAACAACAAAAAGTTCGTCGAGCAACCCTTGCCGGGAAAAAAAATCTTGCAACGATTGTTGACTGAAATATTGAATTTTTCCGTTGTCTTCGAGAAGAATAGAAAACTGGGTCTCTTCTTCCCAAATCAAGGTAGGATGGTGCGTACGAGTGCGGGCAGTGGGAAAGACTTCGGTTCACCGATTGGTCGGGACTTACAAGCGGGGTCTTGTCTCATATAACGTGCTGATTTCGACCACGCATGGTGTACTTCAGCTGGTTCCTTAAGACGGAAGGATAACCAGCAGGACGTGATCGCCGTCGAAGTCGTAAAAAGTCGCTTAAAGGGATCGAAGAAATAGTGCGGTTTCGCGACGTGTTTCTTAAAAAAGTTGGAAAGAACGTGATAGTTTTTTTTTTTTTTTTTTTTTTTACCGACCAGTCATGAGGTTACTTTTATGTGCAGTTTACGGAATTGGACTGGTTATCGTTTGCTCGGCGCAAACCAAAGACGGAGGGCCTGGAATATGGAATTGTATCTTCCAAGACAATAGCGGGACGTGTCTGAGAAAAATGTTTTCAAGGGAACTTGATGAGATGGAAGAGCAGGTCACTGGCAGGAGCCACCACGTCCCTATCAGTGGAGTTATCGAACAGACCGGTAGATTTGTTGCCGAAGGCATTAATCGCTTGGCCCGAACTACCGACGACAATGACGAGGAATATGATGAAGAGGTTGATGATATAGAAGATACTGAAGATAACCGTGATGGAAACGTTGCTGCTGCTGAAGAATTAGTCGAATATGGTGAGTTGAAGTCCATAAAAGTGATTTTTGTAGGAATCAGCGTTTATATATAGCCCTTTGGTCATTAGTCTAGACCTGTGTGCTAAAAATAAAATATGTTTTAAATTAGAATTAATACAATTATCCGATCAGGGTCTTAGAAAATATCTATATTCGGGAATGTTGGCTGCAAGGGAATCGCTAATTCTCGACCGTATCACCAAAAATTAAAAGAATACAGGATTATGAAAATAATGAAATTATAAAAATGCTAAGATTGCTTTTAAGCAAATGCCATGGCGCGAGGTACACGTGTCCAAATGACAACAGTCCAAACAAATAAACATGTCAACGTCGGCGGTAAAACGCTGGAGTAATTAGATAATTACCACCGAGTCCCACGGTGCATCGTTTAGTAGCGCGAATTTTCCTGCAGAGTAATTAGTGTCTAATAAGCTCAACGCGGTGTCACCGGTACAAAGATTATTGTTGCGGTTCCTCGCTCTCAAAAGTCGATGGCTATATCCAAATCAATAAAATCACGTTTATTTTCTTAATTGCAAACATAAGAGGCCGGTCATTACAGGCATCGAACCAATAAACTGAACCGGTTATTCGAAATGAATCCTTTCACTGTCGCGTTCCCTGTGACATGATCTTTGGGGGGTAATTGATGGCACATAATAGTGCGAGGAGAAAATGGGCTTTTGCCTTAAAATATTTAAATTTAACGGTTTAGACTTGAACAATTGCAATGTACTTCAAATAAAACTTCATCGACAGTTCGTCTTATACTTGAAGCGATCGATAAGTTGGCATTTTGGAGTGTGGTATTGTTATTCCGAAGTTATCCAAATCGTTGAATGCACGGCATATGAACATCATTCGTGAAAGATTGACCGTTATATGAATAAGTTAGTGACATATAGAGGATCATAAAAATGCAACGGGTGACATAAAAACACCGTTCGAAACTGTCTTACGGGCGATGGCATAGCTTCGTGTCTTTTCGCGGTAGGGACGTGTCGAATTTGACCTGCTATCGCTTATTAATTAGCCGCCTCGCAAATAAACTTTCTGAAAATTATAAATTCGTTGAAGCTGTATGGGTACTGAGAACTTAACGGGTGCACTTCATGCGCCGTTGATTCGGATGTCCAAGACCTTATGCCGGGTCTATATTTATTCTATAATAACGTAACGTTATCGTATGTGAACTTGATATTACAATATGCTCATTTTCCCTCGTTAACGTATCTGTAAGCAATGTATATCCTTTGTAACGTTCGATTTTACGACGGAGAAATTAGTTCATAAACTTTGTAATATTTTATTACCAAAGATGATATGTGAGTTAAGTTGCACCGTGGTTATAATCATTAGGAATAAAATTAATCGGCCGTTAACGGTTCCATCAATTAATTTTTTTTTGCCCAACGTCATATAAAAGATTGAACTATATCGTTTGTGTTAATAAGTGATTTAAATGTCGGTAAAAATAGAAAATAAACAAACAAAACTTCTAATATTTATTATTTAATATTTAAAATTTTCGATGAAATTCTCATATAATCCTGAGATGTCTGTTAATTAAATTTCAAATTTTCAAAATTGTGTATTAAAATTTGAAAACAAAATTCGTATCTCGAAATTTAATTAGTTTACGTGTAAATAAATACAAGAGAACATAAGAGACGGTTAACAATATCATTCCTATTTAAATATTAATATATTCTTTGATATTTTTGACTGTTAATTAGAATCAACGTACTTCAGTTACTTCATTGATAAATTTGACCTTTCGAAAGCTAGTTCGTATTCCTAGTTGAATCACGAACTTATGCTAATTAATTGAACGGAATAAAATGCAGAACCGTTAACAAGATGTATGCCACCTTTTCGAATGTACAATAATTGCATTGTAGACGTTACTAGATAGTTAATAATAATCATTCAATTCCTTTTTTTGAAATTATTCGAAAATATGAAAAAATGAAATATTTCTAAAGGATAGTTATGCAGTCGAGTACTGGTTAAGTCAAAACAACCCACATGTTAAATTGACCCGTTCAGAAAATTGAGGCCTGCTGCAATAAAATAGTTTACCGGTTCTTCAAGCCATTAATTAAAGTATTGACGAGTATGAAAGTAAAATTATTATCAACAACTTTCTTTGATAACTATGTTAGACCATAAATATTCCTCATTTTTTTAAATTTGAGCAGGCTGAATAAAGAATAAATGAGCAATAAATTATCTGGGCTTTAAAGAAATTTTCTTTTTAATACGTGTTTTTTAACTTTAATGGTATTGTAATTATACTTTCTACTTTTCGAATAAAATTTACAATTCTCACGATCATGCCCTCTTTATAAAATTATGCTTTCATGATGTCTTAAACGTGAGAAAACTCACAGCTGCCCAAAATGTTGTCTTGATTGTCCGACGACTATCGGACAAAACGACATAATCTTAATAAAATTGGGTTGGTAGCACAATGTCAAGTGTACGAAGTTTAGGAACTACAGCAATAAAGAATTGCATAGTTTTCGAATATTATGCATTCTTATAGTGTTAACAATAGATTGGAAACCACTAAAATATTTAAAGATATCAACCGTTATTCGTACCAAATTTATACACATCGATTTTATTCGTTTTTATATATATATATATTTTTAAAATGTGTGCCATCGATATCGACATCAAGTTTATCAGCTATTTATCCTATAGAAGAGTATTACTGCAAAAGCCATAATGCAAATGCACATATAGTTTTCAACTATACGGTGATTTTACCTTCAGAAAGAGTAGAACAAAATATAATAGCACTTTGAAATGTGCATGAGAACCACAGAAACAATTGAACCTTCATAAATGCGGTTCTTTTTCATTTGTGCAAAGGTTGCGAGTTAATGTACTCGGTAAACGATACTGGGTCACGCAGCCATCAAAGTTTTTTGTCATCTCAAACATCATCGAATACTAGAGACTTCGGAACGATACAGGTTAAGATATTTTTATGTACATTTCAATAGTCGATTTCCATATACTTAGCGTCGGGGTGTGCTGACTGTAACAATAAATAATGTACTTTTTTTCATCAATTCAGTATTTCCTTGTAACTGTGCGGGTATAGATAATTGTATAATAATTAAACCCATCCAATATAGTATATAGGCCAATTGAAAGGTATACTAATATGCGGTATTCTAGTAATTGTAACGTATGATACTATAGTTTGCATTTAAAACTGCGCCACGAAAGAAATACACCCGTTGCTGACTTTCCCTGATTTTTCTCCCATTTAAGTGCGCTCTTACGTTTGCTTATCGAATTCTCAAATGCAAATACGTTATATGTATCTTTCGTTACAGGTACAATTTCCCGGTAGATATGTGTTATAAATTTGCCCCTGGCCATTACTCGAAATAAAATAAACAGAATGCACAAGTAGTCAGCGACTAAGCCAGAGAATGTTTAAGAACCGTTAACGAGAACTATGTTGGGTTGAAATTTATTTCTTCAAATTTTTAAACTATTGAAAATATATATTGATAAATCTGACGATGGACAAACATAAAAGTTTCAATCAAGCGCCCTGGTATAGGCTTATGAATTAAAAATGATGCTTTTTCGTCGCATCTATATAATGGCAGTGGGATATAAAACATTAATAACACTTGAAAAGAGAAAATAACACCATCTGCTGGCCGTGAATAAGCTAGGCATCAGCAATTAAAATACATATTTTCGAAGTGAAAATTAAGATTTCGAGGTCAAACATCCTCCGGAAATTCGAGCCGTAAGATTATGAGTTTCGCATCTGTTCTGGTAACGAGTATTTTCTTCTTTCATTTTACTGTCAAGTAATCTGTGCGAAATAGCCTCTAAAGTTTCGGAGAAGAGCCTTCAATGACCGTCCATGTATTCGAACGTTTTTATAATTAATAATTGAACCTTTTATTAAATTCGTATTTGGGAATTCCACTTTTCCTAAACACCGCTCTCCTATCAAAGTACTGCATAAGATGGCATGAATATTCTGCTTCATAAATTTCACTGGAAAAGAATGGAAATAATTTTTAATAAACGCACATATCCTCCAAGACATGAAATCAAGAATCCTGCAGAGCTCTTGACGGAGCGTATAATCTTGACAGTATCATCTAGTGGCACAACAACGAATAATTCATTTGATAACAATTTAAGAGGAGACATGCGATGAAATTATATCATGACTGGATCGTAATATTTCTTTGAATTGATTTCATACTAATTTTTTAGAATAATTAATTTAATTACAAATTGTAACAGGGTACCTTTGATGCTATTGATTATGTAATATGTATCTTTTTCAGTGGTTCCAAATAAACAAGCAAAAAGCTACCTGGTGAACAAGGTTATTAAAAAAAACATATATTATCCAGTTGAATATGTATTTTAAGTAGCTCAACAGTACTGCGATAATAGTGATAAATGGTCAATGTCCAAAATACCAGACAAAATCAAATGACTAAACCTGTAATAAAAAGAAAAAAATCAACTCTGAAAAGCCTCCAGTAATGAGCTTCGAACTACTTCGACTGACTTATAGAATAATGACGCTACCACTGAGACTTATTAACATGTATTAGTGGATGAATATATGATTTCGTTTGCAGCTGTTAATGCTACTATTACGCAGTTAGTCGTTATTAACGGCTATTGTAAATAGTCAGTTATCAACGCTTCGTACCGGTGGTACCTGACTATAGTGGATATAGTTAACCCGAGTTACTAGTGAGAGTTATTAAATCATTTTTTCCGAACAAAAGGCATGTAGTGCAATAGAGTAGTCTTGTATCGCTGAATGTGTAGTATCATCGTAATGTTGTTTGGTTGGGTATCTTAATCTACAGGTCGTCTTGAATCTCAAAATTCTTATTTACAACAACTAATTCACTAAACTAATTTAACTCATTTTACTCTTGCATTCCATCAACTTATTCTCTTCGATTAAAATTATTAGAACCCTAATAGCAAAATTGACCAATATGCAGGAAATATGCCGACATGACACGGTCATATGCTGCACATTTGCGGTTATTTCGGCATGTTTCTGCATGTTTTGCTATCTAGGAAATATAGTGACAATAAAGAAAATATTAGGACTTTAATTTTAATAAAATTACTTTAGTCTGTGCCGAGTAATATTTACTTTTATAATTAAAGCGCGGAGAAATTGGAAAGTGAAACAACACGCAACAGGACTGTGCAAAAGGACTTAAAATCTTTCGTGTGAAAGTAGACTTGTAACCTTTTGTGCACTGCTCAAAATACCGATCGCCTCGTTTTATCTTCGCATATTTTTGTAATTGGTACTTTAGGGCAAAAAGTAGGTCGGCAATTAAGAACAAGTTTTGGTATTGAAATGTGGTCATTTATAAAATGATGCCCTACCGAGACTGAGATAGCTTCTCATTTTAAAATTCCTTTATTTAGAGTTGATTTAAAATAATTATATGTGTTTTATGTGTAAACCTTTTTTTTTTTTTTTTTTTTCTTTTTTTTTTTTTTTTTTTTTTTTTTTTTTTTTT